>JAQIYA010000646.1:0-18063 GCA_034699355.1 Microtritia minima
CGAGTGAATAACAATGAAATCAAATTCAAATATTTAAATAATAACTCTTATAAGTGGTATTTCTGTTTCTCTTGTGTTAATCACAATATTTTCATATCCAAAGAAAATAATTTCGTTATTATAATGAATATCTTCGGTCAACGATTGTTATTAATAGTTAGTTATTTCGTGTGTCAAGAATTGTTAGCAGAAAGCAATGATTTAAAGCGCGAGTTATGCGAACACAACTATTTCGACACAATTGGTTGGAATGGAAGTGAATATCTTATCATTAGAGACAACACACTCTTTGCTGTCAACGATAGCGACAACAACTCTGTTCTTTGGAGCAGAGTTTGGGATCAGAGTATGGCTTGTTTTTTGAATATCAATTTATAATCATTAAGTTTGTCATATATTTAGGCGATCGTAAAGTTTGGTCGATAATGCGTGTCAACGATTTCGACTGCGAAACACTAAATATATGCAACGCATCGCAATTATTTCAAATAGTGGGTAACACATGCAGAATATGCGAAATCGAAAATTCGACCATTTATTTCGGCGAATCTAGAAATAAGCCTCAAGCTTACGATGTTTTCAAATTCAACGCTGAAAATCATAATGACATCAGTAAAATGAATGACTTAGGCTTTCGATGGTCACTATTGAAATATTTTATCACCACATACTGGCCGACGAGATATATGTTTATATCAGTTGATGCAATGGGTGTTTCGTCACAACCTTTTATTATTACTATAGCGAGAAGAGTTTTGAAGGGAAAACATTTGAAGGATAGTATTGGAGAGTGGAAATGGAAAAGTTTGACGTTTGTTGGCATGAAAGTGGTGACAATGTTTTGGTGGAGAAGTGAGGACACAGTGTATGTCGTGATGGAGAGGAGGAATGCGAGAGAAAGGATTGGATGGCTGTATGTGTTTAATGAAACGGATAACGAAATATCGTTGAATTCGACTGTAATTCAAAATTCATATATTTTATAACTAAAATTATATATTCTATATAATAATTATTTTACTTCAAACAGAATAAAACAGTTAAGCAATTATTTTGTGGCGAACAAACAGATCGACAAACAGAAATAATTTTGTATATAATCGGAATTACAATCGCAATCATAATATTTATTGTATTATTCATCGCCATATTCTATACATTCTCAAGAAAAACAATTAACAAAAGTAAGATTTCATAAAAAATTTTGAATTACATCTTACTTTAAATATTAATATATTAAACAATTGCTATTCAATCAATATTTTACTCATAAACTATATATAATAATGCAAAATAAAGAATAAATTAATAATTATTATAATATCAAATTTATTCTAAAATTTTAAACTATTATATTATCTGAAAAATACTAAAATAATTATCTGAATTAAACACACCATATCTTCAAACATAAAAAAACAGGTCATTCAAAATCGACTCAAAATTACAAACTTCGAGATAAGAAAGACCAACAAATAGAAGACAAAGCAGAAGAATTGCAAAAATTTTTAATTCGATTAAAAAAGTGGGAAAAACATAAAAAGAAACATAATATTGAAAATACAAGTAATACAAGTAAAGAGCAATCGTATGAAACACTACCGTTTGAAGTGAGTCGAGAAAGTCTAGATCTCAATGAACCCATTTATCCGAAGAAAAAGTTATAATAAATATTATCTAATTTTATTATATAACAATAAAATAACATTTTAGTGTATTTTAAATATATTTCATAATTTATATTTCATTCTCATCCAAAGGGTGTAAAATATTTAATTATAAGTGCTGAGAGTTTATTATTTGCTTTAAAATAAAATTAAATATTAAGAACTTTTTAAAAATTATTTATAAATTAATTTATTTTTGTACTTTTTCGAAAAATACAGTTTATAATTATGGAGAGAGTAATTGTGAAACGGTTTTTGATCAAATTTGAAAGCATTGTATTTATTACAATATTTTGGTGTAGAATAGAGGAAAAACGTGTATTTCGTGAATGATATGTGTCTAATGATAACGATATTTTAGATTTTATTAAAATAATACACGCATTAATTATAAAATGCGTATTGAATTCGCGAAATTAATAAACTAAAATAATCAAATTTAAATTGATATTTACATTGCGATATTGGCATCTATTGTGTTAAATGTTAATTATTTGAATAAATATAAGCACGTATTATTTGGCTTGTATTTTAAATGACGATTTTTATGGTCGGTTAGGTTTGATTTTTGCGTAAATCGTTGTTCACATCCATTGAAATGGTTTGACATTAGTGTGCATTAATTTACGAGTAGTTAAATGAGATTTTCTTCTAAACCTTTTGCCACATTGAGGCCAATCACAGGAATACAGTTTTTGTTTGTTATGAGTTAATTGATGTCTACTTAAATCTCCACTTTGTCTAAACCTCTTTCCACACATCGGCCAAACGCATCCATATTTTTTCACTTCCGAGTGAATCAATTGATGTGACTTTAAATCTCGACTCTGTTTGAATCTCTTTCCTAATTCAGGCCAAACACAGAGATATTTACTTTCGTTTGTGTGAATCAATTGATGTCTCGTTAAATTGCTTTTAGTCTTACAACTAAAATCGCAACCTTTGTATTCGCACTGAAATTTCTTTAATTCTGAATGAATTAATTGATGACTCCTTAATTCGCCACTCGTTTTGAATCTTTTTCCACATTCAGGCCAAACGCAAACAAATTTTTTTGCTTTACTGTTAATCAGTATTTGTTGACTAAAATGTGAATTGTTTTCAATATTCAAGTTGTGATCATTACTATTGAATTGTTGTTTACATTCATTTCCATTAATCACTACTCTATTCAACACAACCACACATTCTTTACACAAATCCATTAAATCCTGTTTATCACAACTCATTCTCCAACATTTATTATTATTCATATAACTATTATTAACAATAATTAACTTTAATTTCTACTCATTTAAATTCAACAAAACAATAATTTCATTACATTGTTTAACATGATTTAACAATACATTTACAATACTTTACAGTAGATGTTGATTATTGTAAGCACTAATTAGTTTAAATATTTGCATTTATTGATAAATTTAGAATTCAAAGTTCGGCTTTAAGCAAATTTTCAATAGTTTTCTCATATCAACATAATTATAAATTGATAAACAGTAAAGTATTGATTGAGTTGTTGAAGGATTATTTGTTATCATTATTCATGTTATTATTAATAGATTTTACACGTGAAAAGAAAAATATTTAATATTGTATTTAAAGTATGACTTTAGTGTGAAAATTATGATATTCTTAGACATCAATTTTAAATTATTTACTCTAAACAAAAGTTAATTTTGTGCTAAATTTAATTGACTAAACATTAAAGTGAATGATTGTTATTTAGATATTAAAAATAGATGCGATAAATAGTATTTAATGGATTTGTATAAAGAATGTGTGGTTGTGTTGAATAGAGTAGTGATTAATGGAAATGACTGTAAACAACAATTCAATAGTAATGATCACGACTTGAGTATTGAAAATAATACATGTTTTAAAAAACAAAATCTGATTAACTGTAAAGTGAAAAAATATCGATGTGTTTGGCCTGAATGTGGAAAGAGATTCAAAAGCAGTGCACATTTAAAGAGTCATCAATTAATTCATTCAGATTTGAAGAAAATTGAGTGCGATTACAATGGATGTGATTATAGATGTAAGACTAAAAGCAGACTAAGACAGCATCAATTGATTCACACAAACGAAAGAAAGTATCGCTGCGTTTGGCCTGAATGTGGACAGAGATTCAAACGTAGACATGAAATAAAGAGTCATCAATTAATTCATTCAGAAGTTAAGAAATTTGTGTGCGAATACAATGGATGTGATTATAAATGTAAGACAAAAAACAATCTAAAGCACCATCTATTAATTCACACAAACGAAAGAAAATATCAATGTGTTTGGCCTGAATGTGGAAAGAGATTCAAACGAAGTGGTGATTTATATAAACATCAATTAATTCACTCAAAAGTGAAAAATTATCGCTGCGTTTGGCCGATGTGTGGAAAGAGGTTTAGACAAAGTGGAGATTTAAGTAAACATCAATTAACTCATACCAGAAACCCTATTCCTGTGATTGGCCTCAATGTGGCAAAAGGTTTTCACAAATTTCGTCATTATATACGCATAAATTAATTCATTCAAAACTTAAACCATTTAAATGCGATTTCAATGGATGTCACAAACGATTTGCTCAAAAAGGATAACTGACTGGCCATAAAATACAAATCATATACGTGTGGTTATGTTGAGTGCGGTAAAAGTTTTGTCACAACCAGTGATTTAAAATCACACATACGTTTCATTCACACCAAACAAAAGCCATTCAAATGCGATCACAAAGTGTGTGGCAAAATGTTTACCACATCTTCTCAATTGTCTCGACATAAGAGTCACTCTCACTAATCATTTAATTTTATTGATTTACGCGAACTGACTGTTCTGTTAAACATTGATTAAACATAATATCATAACATTTATTGTTATTATTTTAGCGAAAAAATAATTTAGTGTTTTTATTTGTATGTAAGCTATGATCGCATTAATAATACTTTTTACATCATTTAATGCATGATTTAATAATTTTAAAATAAACTGAACTCAATTGACTGCCATTCAACTTATATTCTCAATAATAATTCTCTATTATTGATAGACATTTCTAATCTGAATCAGTATCTGTTACTTGTTTAACCTTTTAGTAATGATATCAAAATAAATTAAATCAAAGTTTAATATTGAAATTTTGATAAATATTTATTTAATCGCATTTACTTTAAGAAATTTAGCACTTTTGAGTACTAATATATTAAATACTTATTAGTCTTATTTATATGTATGTTCAATAATATTATTATTATTTAAAATGATTTTTTAAAAATGTTTAATAGATTTTAGAAATTTATCAATAAATGCTGTAAAATGAGTTGCGATAAACAGGATTTAATGGATTTGTGTAAAGAATGTGTGGTTGTGTTGAATAGAGTTGTGATTAATGGAAACCACGAAATAAGTAATGATCACAACTTGGATATTGAAAACAATTCACGTTTTTGTCAACAAAAACTGATTAATAGTGAAGCAAAAAAGTTTGTCTGCGTTTGGCCTGAATCTAGAAAGAGATTTAAAAGTAATGGAGAATTAAAGAGACATCAATTAATTCATTCAGAAGTAAAGAAATTTGAGTGCGAATACAATGGATGTGATTATAAATGCAAGTCTAAAAGCAGACTAAAACAGCATCTATTGATTCACACAAAGGAAAGAAAGTATAGATGCGTTTGGCCTGAATGTGGACAGAGATTCAAACAAAGTAGAGATTTAAAGGATCATCAATTAATTCATTCAAACGATAAAAGATTTGCGTGCGAATACAAGGATTGCGATTTTAAATGCAAGACTAGAGGGAGTTTAAATAAGCATAAATTTATTCACAAAAACGAAAGAAAATATCGCTGCGTTTGGCCTGAATGTGGAAAGAGATTCAAACGAAGTGGAGATTTAAAGAGACATCAATTAATTCACAACAATCAGAAGAAATTTTCCTGCGATTGGCCACAGTGTGGCAAACGGTTTGCCCGAAATAACATACTAAATCAGCATAAATTAATGCACACAAATGTCAAACCATTTCAATGCGATTTCAACGGATGTCATAAATCATTTACTCAAAAAGCTGGCCTCAATGACCATAAAAATCGTATTCATTTAAAATACAAACCATTTAAGTGTAGTTATGATGATTGCGGTAAATGTTTTGACACACGAAATGAATTGAAAGCACACATTCTTTTCATTCATACCAATCAAAAACCCTATTCCTGTGATTGGCCTCAATGTGGCAAAAGGTTTACACTAATTGTATATTTGAGAAGACATAGATTAATACATTTAAATGTAAAACCATTTAAATGCGATTTAAGCGGATGTGGAAAACGATTTAATCGAAAAGACAGCCTCACTGACCATAAAAATCGTCATTTAAAAATTAAACCAATTAAGTGTAGTTTTAATGATTGCCATAAAAGTTTTGCCATATGAACTGAATTGAAATCACACATTCTTTTCATTCACATCAAAGAATATGTCAATCAAATGAGATCACTAAATATGTGGCCAAACATTTTCCACTTCTTCTCAATTGTCTGAACACAAGAATCGCTTTCACTAATCATTCAATTTTATTGATTCGCACGCTCTGATTATTCTATTTTACTCTATTTTATTGATTATGCATAACATGAATAAAATGAGTTGACATTTAAGATTTGTTGTTATTTTAGTTTATTTAGAGAATATCATAATTTATTGTTTATATCTAAGCTATGATCGTATTTATAAAACTTTACCATAATTACTAATTATTAATTATTATAAGTGCATAATTTAATAATTTTGAAAATAAGCTGAACTCAATTCACTGCCATTCAATTTATATCAATTATTATAAATTATAATTATTATAAATATTATAAAATTATAAATATCTATTATTGAAAGTGATTTCTATCAGTTTCTGCTGAATAGTTGTGATAACTTTAATCCTTGTTTAAGCATTGTTTAAGAGTTTAGTCATTTAGAAAGGATATCGAAATAAATTAAATCAAAGTTTATTATTGAAAATATTGATAAGAAATTTACAATGATTTACAATCAACTTTCAGTGATAGCAAAGAATAGCGGATATTAAGCACTTCGGTTCGGATCAACATATTTAGTATGAATTGAAAATTTCACACCAATAATAGGAAATAAAAGGTAATACAAACACATCGACATCTCGTGTTTAATTTGTTAATTATTGGTGTAAATATTAGCACGTGTTTCACTGTTCAGTATAATAACAAAAAGACTGAATTACACTGAATTTTTCATTTGATAATTAAACACAAAATGATTAAATGAGTTGTGATAAACAAGATTTAATGGATTTGTGTAAAGAATGCGTTGTTATAATTAATAAAATAACAGATAATCAAATTGAAGAGATTAGACGACAATTGAGAAGTGATCACACATTTGACGGTAAAAGTAATTCACTTCTTAAGAGACAAAAACTGGTTCGCAGTGAAGGAAAAAAATACGTTTGCGTTTGGCCTGAATGTGGAAAGAGATTCAAATTTAATAGTTACTTAAAGAGACATCAATTAATTCATTCGGACGTAAAACAATATCGCTGTGTTTGGCCTGAATGTGGAAAGAGATTCAAATGGAATGGACATTTAAATACTCATCAACTGATTCACACAAATGAAAGAAAATATGTATGCGTTTGGCCTGAATGTGGAAAGAGATTCAAACAATCAATTCATTTAAAGACACATCAAGTAATTCATACCAAACAAAAAGCTTTTTTGTGTGATTGGCCTGAATGTGGCAAAAGGTTTTCAATTAAATCAAACCTATATAATCATATATTAATTCATTCAGACTTCAAGCGATTTAAATGCGATTTTAATGGATGTGACAAAAGATTTGCTGTAAAAGGAGACCTCACTGACCATAAAAATCGGCATTTAAAATATAAGTCAAATAAGTGTAGTTATGATGAGTGCGATAAATGTTTTGTCACACGCAGTGATTTAAAGACACACATTCGTTACGTTCACACCAAAGAAAAGCCATTCAAATGCGATTTCAACGGATGTCACAAACGATTTGCTCAAAAAGGAAATCTAAATAAACATAAAAATCGTATTCATCTTAAGCCAAATAAGTGTAGTTATGATGAGTGCGGTAAAAGTTTTGTCACACGAACTGAATTGAAATCACACGTACGTCTCATTCACACCAAACAAAAGCAATTCAAATGTAATCACAAATTGTGTGGCAAAACCTACTCCACTTCTTCGCAATTGTTTCAACACAAGAGTCGTGTTCACTAATTTTTAGTTTTCAACGATTCATTGGCCACAAAGTCAAATATACGCACATATAATTGTATTAAGAAAGAGTTACCCTATTCTTACTATAATATACCGCACAATATGATGCGCGAAATTGTTTTTGATTTTAAAAAATTATAGCAAAGACTCATTAAATTTATTATGCTTTCAAAAAATAAAAATAAATAAAAAGAATTTAAATTTTTAAATTTTATTTTTAATACAGAAAAACATTTAAAAATGTACTTCAAGAGAAAATATATTAAGGTATTTTATTAAATAACATAAGGTGAGCGAAATAATTTAAGCACTTTTAGTATTTTTTAATTTTCTCAAATACGCGTTAATATTTTTAATTCAAATTTTAGTATTTTATTTAAGGAATAAGTTCGCATAAGTTTGCTAATTTTTTTTCAAATATGATAAAAAATATTGAATTTATTTAGAAAAAACAAAAAACAGGTGCGAAATAATTTAAGCATTTTTTACAATTAATTAATTAATTAATTAATAGCCTATAAAGTGTCCCTTTTTAAACAAAACTTTTGTAAGTCTATCTGACATCGAATCGACTAAATTTTGTAACTGTATCTTGAATAAAGTCCCAACAGCGTAGAATTTCGGCTCGTAGTTCGGGAAAGAATTAAATTGACGACCATTAGCGTAAACTAGTCTCACTAACGAACCACATAGGTTTTCAATAGGGTTTAGGTCTGGGCTTTTTGCTGGCCAGTCTAAAACTTGAATATTGTTGTCCAAAAACCATTGTTTTGTAAATTCGGACTTATGAATCGGTGCATTGTCCTGTTGGAAAATCCAATTTGGCCCGCAAATCTTCGCTCCAAATCGCAAAAGATTACTTTGTAAAACATTAACGTAGTATTTGGAGTTTTGTTTTCCATCCAGGAATATAATTTCGGTCTTACCGTTATACCCGAACCCTGCCCAGACCATTACCGAACCCCCACCAAAAGTACTTTTCGAAAAATATTGCGGTTCTTTTCTGATATCATGCCAATAGTATTGACACCCATCAGGACAATCCAAATTAAACTTTTTTTCATCACTAAAGATGATTTGGCGCCATTTTTCACCTCTGGTCACATTTTTCATAGCGAATTTAAGCCGATTTTCGATGTGCTTTTTAGTTAATTTTGGCCCGCATTTTCTTTTGCAATATTTTAAATTTGGTGAATTAGAGAGTATTTGTTGAATTCGCCTTTTTCCGAGTGGTATCTGCTGACTGACTTTAAGTTGGTTGGCGGTCATATTTTCTTTAATGCGGCCGAAATTAGCCGCCGTTCGGCTCGAGCCTTGAGCGTTCTCGGTCTTCCGGTGTGTTTACCCCGTCCATGCTCTTCAGGATTGGCCAAAAATCGCCGAATAATCGACACATTTCTGTTAAGATTATGTGCGATTTGTATCGGCTTAAGACCCGAGTCCCGAAAGGCTAAAATGCGGCCGCGATCGATGTCATTTAGTGGCCGGCGTTTAGTTGACTATTTTAGACATTTATTTATTTTTAAAAAATTTTTGATTAAATTTCCTTTTTACTTACCATTTGGAAGTTAATTATGTCTAATTTATTAAATTTTAAACTAATTTAGCACTAAATTTAACCTCAATAAGAAAAAAGTGCTTAAATTAATTCGCACAAAAATAGTGACTTTTGTCAATAAAATTTTAATCCTTGGCGCGATTTTAATAAAATTTTAATCCTTGGCGCGATTTTAATAAAATTTTAATCCTTGGCGCGATTTTAATAAAATTTTAATCCTTGGCGCGATTTTAATAAAATTTTATTTACACGTGTATTTCTTTGCCTTAAGGCTATTTATAAAGTTTTACTTAAATAGATTGACGCGTTTCTGAGAAAAATAGATTTTACTAGAAGTGCTTAAATTATTTCGCTCACCTTATATGTTGTCACAAAATGTAAAATATATTTGTGAAGAATTTATATTTGAAATGCTGTCAATACTGTTAGCGTCAAATGTAAAAGAAATTTTTGTCATTTAAGTTTTATTTGTGTTTAAATTGTGTTTTGAAAGTTCACAAAATATTTATGCAAAATCGCATGTTTTTGCGTATATATTGAAAAGATTGAGATTCGCGGATATTATCTCTTCGGTTGGGATTAAACAGATTTTAATTGAATTGAATTTACTGCGAGAGTGAAAAGTCGTTTCCCTTAAGCAATGCTAAAAGTATAGGAAGGATAATCAAACGGAATGGAGAATTAAGTGAACATCAATTAATTCACTCGGAAGTGAAAAAGTATGGATGCGTTTGGCCGATGTGTGGGAAGAGGTTTAGACAAAGTGGAGATTTAAGTAGACATCATTTAACTCATACCAAACAAAAACCCTATTCCTGTGATTGGCCTCAATGTGGCAAAAGGTTTGCACAAATTTCGACATTAATTGCACATAAATTAATTCACTCAAAACTTAAACCATTTAAATGCGATTTCAATGGATGTCACAAACGATTTGCTCATAAATCAAACCTCACTCAACACAAAAATCGTCATTTAAAATACAAACCACATAAATGTGGTTTTGATGAGTGCGGTAAAATTTTTGTCTCGCGATCTGAATTGAAATCACACATTCGTTTCATTCACACCAAACAAAAGCCATTTAAATGCGATCATAAAATGTGTGGCAAAACGTTTACCACTTCATGGCAATTATGTCAACACAAGAGTCACTCTCACTAATCATTCAATTTTATTGATTTACGCGAATTGACTGTTCTGTTAAACATTGATTAGACATAATATTCATAATACTTATTGTTTTTATTTAGTGCTGTAAAATGAGTTGTGATAAACAGGATTTAATGGATTTGTTTAAAGAATGTGTGGTTGTGTTGAATAGAGTAGTGATTAATGGAAATCATTGTAAACAACAATTGAATAGTAATGATCACGTCTTAAGTATTGAAAATAATTGTTTTTCGCGATTTCATTGATTATAAATAATAGTTATAAAAGATTTATTATCAGTATTTTAGTGAAAACATAATTTAGTGTTTATATTTGTATGTAAGCTATTATACCTATGTATGGCATGTATAATACTTTTTTCTTCGAATATATCAATGCATGATTTAATAGTTTTAAAATAATCTGAACTCAATTGAATGTCATTCAACTTATATTCTATTTATAATAATTATCTATCATTGATAGACATTTCTAATCTGAATCAGTATCTGCTAACTAGTGGTGATTATTTTAATCCTTGTTTAACCATTTAGAAAGTATATTCAAATAAATTTAATCAAAGTTTAATATTGAAATTTTGATAAATATTTATTTAATCTCATTTACTTTAAGAACTTGAAGTACTTCAAGAAATATAGTAATATTTCTGCAAACATTATCGCGAGTTTAGCTGTTTTGTATGTACTAAAAGAAATGATATTATTTAATTAAATTTTATATTACAAATTATTTGTTAATTATAAAATTATTACACTATAATTTGTAATGAGTTGTATAAAACAGGATTTAATGGATTTGTGTAAAGAATGTGTGGTTGTGTTGAATAGAGTAGTGATTAATGGAAACGATTGTAAACAATTGAATAGTAATGATCACAACTTGAGTGTTGAGAAACCAAAAGTGAATAAAAGTAAAGTAAAAATATTTGTTTGCATTTGGCCTGAATGTGAAAAGAGATTCAAATTTAGTGGACAATTAAAGAGTCATCAATTAATTCATTCAGATTTGAAGAAAATTGAGTGCGAATACAATGAATGCGATTATAAATGCAAGAATAAAAGTAGACTAAGACAGCATCAATTGATTCACACAAACGAAAGAAAGTATCGCTGCGTTTGGCCTGAATGTGGACAGAGATTCAAACGAAGAGGAGGTTTAAGTGCACATCAATTAATTCACTCGGAAGTGAAAAAGTATGGATGCGTTTGGCCGATGTGTGGAAAGAGGTTTAAACGCAAAGCAGATTTAAGAAAACATCAATCAACTCATACCACCCAAAAACCCTATTCCTGTGATTGGCCTCAATGTGGCAAAAGGTTTACACAAAGTTCGACATTAAATACGCATAAATTAATTCACTCAAAACGTAAACCATTTAAATGCGATTTCAATGGATGTCGCAAACGATTTGCTCGAAAAGTACATCTCAATGACCATAAAAATCGCATTCATTTAAAATACAAACCAAATAAGTGTTGTTTTGATGAGTGCGGTAAATGTTTTGTCACACTTTTTGAATTAAAATTACACATTCGTCACATTCACACCAAAGAAAAGCCATTTAAATGCGATCACAAAATGTGTGGCAAAGTGTTCACAACTTCTTCGGATATGTCGAAACACAAGAGACATCATAACTAATTATTTGATTCATACCATCTTTAGGTTATCTCTCTCTCTCTCTCTCTCTCTCTCCTCTCTCTCTCTCTCCTCTCTCTCTCTCCTCTCTCTCCTTCTCCCTCTCTCTCTCTCCCTCCCTCTCATCTCCTCTCATCTCCTCTCATCTCTCGGTGACGAGTGATTGGCGTTTCGCGCAAAAGTTTGTCAGCGTTGTGTTTCGCGTTAGTCACGCATTTCTGCCAACGTTCACATCAACGCGTCGAAATGATTGACACCTACAGACTAACACGAAAATGTTTGCAGGCATAACATTTGCATGAAGAGAGAGAGAGAGAGCTGACAATCACGAGTAAATAAATATAAAGCAACAACTATTTTGTCAAAAGTGCTGCATCTCATTGATCATTGAGTGTGTCATTTACATCGCGCCGATGTGACACTTGAATTGGCAGCCGAACCGAATGCGAGAGACGAACACAATGGCAAACACAATGAATATACATTCATATATTTATATATATATATTTGGCAGCGTTAAACTAACTTTGATATTTGCGAACAGAGTTCTCAATAAATATAAAAAGCTGTTCGCGTTCACAATGCGTGTACGTATGTGTGAATGTGTGTGTGTTGTCAAACCAATTGTGTCGATTATTTTACATAACACGCACTCGGCTTTTCAGCTATTATTGCTGACTTCTTTATTCTGGTTTCCATATATTTATTTTTTTTGGCTTATAATGATTGACAGCTGAAATTCTAAACTCTGTTAGTCTTTGTTTTGGGACGGCTTTGAATATGCAATGCCTGCATAACTAATATCACACTATAATTGAGTTTACATGTCTATGAACACGAGTTTAGAAGTTTAGTGACTCCACCGAGAGATGGTTGAATTTTGTTTGCCCGCCAAACAGTTTTTGACAATAGTTATCATTATATACACGTTTATCTGTGCATATAATTAAATCGTTTTGTGTAATTTTTATTCATATATAATATTTTTTTTGAAATAAAAATGTGTTAAACTTGAAAAATTTGTATCAAAGTATATTTTTTTTACTGCATTTAAGTTTAGTATTTTAAAAATGCTTAATGTTTAGGAAAGCGAAAATTTAAAAATAACTTAAATTGCTTTTAAATAATTTTAAATGCATAAAAAACTGCAGTATTAAAAAATTACATTACGAAACGCGTCAAAGAGGCGATAAATTTCGTTCAGCAGTCGGTATTAAATGAGTTGTAAAAGCAATTAGCATTTGACGAGTCTCTAACGCTGACAAAGACAGCGCTTAATAAAACGAAACAAATGAATTGTTATGAAACATGTTCGCCAATATTTCCGATGTCATGTTTATGATATCAAAATAACAAAATGCCATCAACTGGAAAAAAAATATATACTAAAGCCGAAAAGTCATTACAAATATATATAACTTATATATATATTATTGTTATACTCTCTTGTATTTATTATATACTTTAGAGTCGCTTTAAAAAATATGTTCGCGCACATTAATCACACGCTTATGGTTTACGCCGAAATGGGCAAAAGAATTGACGCCAAGTTTTTACTGCGCGACAAAGTTTTCTAAAGGAAATCATTAGCCATCTATTTTTTCTCGCCTTTTAAAAACACCACTCAATTTTATAGCTGAGCGTAAATTATTTTCGCAAAATACTATTTCGTCGACAAACACCCAGTCATTTGCGAAACGACTTTTATTAAAATGAGTTCGAGAGAGAGAAAAAAAATTTCTCATCTCGGCTAATCATTTATATGATAGCACAAGCGATATAAGAGAGGTTTAGATTTTCAATGGTGGAGGGGTAGGGGAGGGGTAGCTCTGACTTCGTTCGATCATTAATACGGAAAGCTCAGCTCACAGTAATGGCCATTTCTAATTCATGCGTGCATTTTTCGAGTGCCTCATTAATACGCTTTCCGATTCCAATTTATTCAATAAGTCCAGTCCAATATGACAGTTATGTTTTCATTGAATTTCGGGCGAAAATTTTCGAACCAAAATAAATTACTATATAATTAAAATAATCGCAATTTGTCTATTCATTAATGGGATATGACTGAAATGAGCGTCAGAGCATCAATAATAACTTCGATTGATATTGAAAATAATAGGCGATTAGTGATCGAAAACTATTTCATATTAATTAATTTAATAATCTAATAATAAAATTTTAAAAGTTTTTCAACAAAAATTTCTCCAAATATGAAAAAAAGTCTGTAAATTTTGATTTAATAATTTAAATCTGTACATTTTATTAAATTTTTACCTATCATTTGTAAATCATTTAAATTTAATCATTAATAAAAAAATTTAATGACAATTTATTTAATCAAAAAAAACTTTTACTTATTTGGTATTCCATTAGAGTTCTGTTTAATAGAATGGTTCTTAAAGTTAGTAATCAAACCGCTATCAGATGGAGACTATATCGCATTTTTATAAAGTTATTTAATATTGAACAACATTTTAAAGCTATTATTTGGTTTTTAATCAGTTTTCCCATATTATGGTAAATTGAAAATAATATTTATATTTATAATAGTATGCATTTAAAGTAAATTAATTCATTCGAAATAATTCTAATAAAAGATTAATTAAGTTTCATTTATATATTTAAGTTTATTTAGTTTAAGATTAACTTTTCACACATTTTAATATCTTTAAAAATTTACAATATATTCATTTGAGTAAAAAACATGTATAATCTTATTGTAAGAAAAATAAAATGTCTAAAACTGGAAATATAAAGATTAAATATAAATATAAATTTTAGTAAGAAATTAAAAAATTTTACCTATAACCCTATTTTTGTCTAAATTATTTCATATTTTACCTAAAATCGTATTTTTTACTGCTTTTGTCCACATTCTTGGACATTTGTTCAACAAGAATATCCAAAGTCTGATAAATAATCAGTGATAATAATATAATATCATATAAATGCTAAAATAATATAATTAAATTAACTTTTACCCAAGTTTTGGTATATTATTTAATTCTAAAATTCTAACAGAAAACTAATTTTATATGAATATTGAATAAAACATGTACCGAAACAGTTTAAAAATCAAATCATTGATTATGCAAACTTAAACTCAGTTCGCCGTGATTTGCTGTTGGGTTTGGCGATAATTATTGGGTTCGGTTTGCGTTTCACACCGAAACCCCTCTTTAAAATTTTTCATTAAATGTTTTTTTTTTTGTAACACATGATTCTAAACGAATGGCCAGCACGTCGACCCGTATTTAATGTTTGGCAATAAAAATATAAGAGTCAACAGACGTGTCTAAATAATGGGAAACTTATCATTAAGTCTTTGTTTAATTACGCAAAATTGATTTCCTTTAGTGATTCGAATAAAATAATAATAAAAAAAGTAATTATAATTTTTAATTTTCGTCTCTTTATTTTTTACGATCGCAGACACAATTATTTGTAATCCAAGGGCTAATTTTATGAAAATTATAGCCGCTTTGAAAAAGTGTTTAAAGTAGTTATGATGATAGATAACGATTGTATAAAACTATATTTCGTGTCTGTATTTGTCTTTTAATGAACGAGAGCAACAAAATAGAATTACTCCAATGTTTCCCTCGAGCGTAATTAAAGCTCATATAAGTATGCTTTTTATGTGGCTAATAAATTCGAGCCCATCCACAGCAATATCAAATTATCGGCCATAATTCATTTTATTTTCCCATTTTAAAAATAAAATAAAAGCTAACTCTAAATGCTTAAAAGTATTTAGAAATTCTTATCACACAAACGCTTTTGATTAAATAACTCGCACACACGCTTTTCGTATTTGATTATCTTAACCAGCAATTTATCGATCTTGTGTTATCTGCGCTATCAATTTATATCGCCATGCCATACAATTAAGCTCATTCGATAATTAACTAATGCTCGTATAAAACTGAGTTTTATCTTAATTTTTTTAATAAAAAATCAAAAATAAAAATTGTAACGTTTGCTTATATAATTGGCTTATTTATCTTACGAGCAAAAAATTAAATGGGATTAAAAAGTAAATTAAAAAAAATGAATACTTTATTTATAATTTTCAGTTATTAGCGTAAGATTAAATAACTAAAATTTACAGTTAATTTTTATATGAAGATAAATTATATGTAATTATTATAGTTAATATGAAAATAAATCTAATAAAGTTGCGCGCATTTCAGTTAAAATCTATAATTAACATAATATTAATTAAGTTAAAATTATAGCTCTTTAAATAAACACTGATATAATTATTGAAAACATTGATAAACTTATTGTAAGAATGATTTTTATATTTTGCTACAAGAAATTGTTATAAATAAATAAATTTACTTTACTTTACTTTGTTTTAAGTAACATAAAACTTTAAAAATTTAATTGATTAATAATAAAATCTTCAAGATTAAAAATACGAATATAATTTAAACTTACATTTTTAAAATTTAAACAAACAGAAAACATTTTATAATTAGTCATAATCTTTTATTTAATTTATTTTGCTTCAGGAAAAATTATGTTAAACTCAATTGTATTCTATTAATGTATTTAATAAAAATTTAATCTTAAAATTAAACTAATCTTTGAAATAAGTTTCAAAAAAGTAGTTAATAAATTTATGTATAAGATAAAATTAAATTACCCCAACTTTATAGTTATAATTATTATGGTTAAGGTTAAAGCGTTTTTTACTATTTAAAGTTTTTAAAGGTTACTAAACAGATAAAAATTTTATCTACAATTTGAATTAAACAATTCACTTTGTTTATGGTGTATTATTAAATCAGTTAAAGAGTATGCAATTTTATTTTAAAATTGCGAAATGAATTAAAATTATATTACTCACTAAATTTAAAATTTAATTAATTTGAACTCTTTTTTAAAACTCTTTTTCATATTAATTAAAGAAATTAGTAAAATAAGCATAGTTAAGGTACAATTAGTAGATATTACAGGATCAATAAAAGTGTAAATTTTCAAATAAAGTTTAATAATTTAAGAAATATTTAAAGTCACATTTTATTCCTATTCTTTTTTCGAGAAAAATAATTTCAAACTTGTTTAGCATTTAAAAGTTGATTTCAAATTTCTTAATTTTTAAATTCACATCATCTTATTTACGATGATTTTTATAAAATTGGAGCCATAAAATCGCAAAAATTTACGATTTTCTATTATTTACCAAATAAGAAACTAATTGCTGATTCTCATCAACTATAAAATGTTTACTGCTATCGAATCGATAAATTATATCAACATATTTCTTCAAAAAAAAACTGATTCAGACAAAAATAAAATTATGCGGTCATTAAAAACAAACCAAACAAACTTAAACGTAAGTTCTATAAATGTTTACCAATAAAAACGATTGTAATAAAAGTTGTCGTTCGGATTACTCGTTAATCAAATTAAGTGAATGATTGTCACACTAATTAAATAAAATTTGTACAATTAATTGAATTGAATTTCAGGCATGAAAACAGTACGCAAAATACATGCCGCATTATTCTGGCATTGATTACTATGTTTTTATTGCTCGTGAAGGCGCGGCGCAAATGTCGAGCGCATCGAATTTATGGTGTATTCAGATTTTTGCCATTTTATTTTATATTTAATTAAAAGTTACGCGAAAGTTTAAATTGCGAATAAAGTGAAAGACTAATTTGTCACACTGTTGAATCTAAACCGGCATCACAAGCATTTTCATTCAACAACCAAATCTCTCTCTCTCTCTCTCTCTCTC
>JAQIYA010000647.1:0-18042 GCA_034699355.1 Microtritia minima
CCGATAATATCAAGTAATCGATAGTATCAACTAATTTGCGAAACCAAACCACTTGATACGATCGGTTACCAACTGTATCTATAAAGTAAATATTATTATTAATAAAAATTATTATATTGACAGTATGGCATAAATGTAAAAATGCCTAAATTTAATTATTGTGTAGCAAAGCCCGTATAGTTTTAAATTTCTTAGTATTAAATTAATAACGTAGAATTAGGTGCGAGGTATACATGGGGTGCGGGTATTGTTGGGAAATAAGGGTATATTATAGGCACGACTTATCATTAACTTATCATAAACACGACTGCACTTATTTCATATCACAAGACTTTGATTTGAAATGTTTTTGAAAACATCAAACACTTTAATTTATTGATAATGCAGTTCATTATTTATAATAAGTTTGCATATAAATAATTATTTATCAGAACATATTTATAAAATACAAATTAACTAAATATAGTTATTAATAAAAGTCTATTATTATTAGCAATTTAACTCTATTTGTATGAATTAAACGAGAAGAGTGTGATTTCGATCAAAAACCGAACTTCATTGAAATAAGTAAAATGTCGAAAAAGCTAACTATTTTATTCTTTCCCGTTGACGCTCACGGACACATCAACTCCTGTCACGGTATCGCCGAAGTGTTGCGCCAACGAAATCACAGAATAGTTTTTGCGATCGAAATTGCTTTTAAAGGTAAACTTATTCCTTATGGTTTCGAAGAGGAGGTCTACAGAAGTGGAACGAATGCCAACAATGAAGAATATTGGCCAGAAGTTGTACGCCAACGTCCGAATGCTTTTCGTGTGGACGCGATTGAAGCGGTCAAACAATTTTTGAAGTTTGCGTTCACTTCAATGCATAACACCAACAAAGCACTCGACACTGTTTATGCCGATATTATTTCGAGAGTTAAACCCGATATTATTGTAGTAGACATGTATACTGGTTCGCCGACGCTCACCAATTCGGGCATACCGTGGGTTTGGCTCGTTTCGGCGTCACCTCCTATAATGTTTGATAGCGATGACATTCCACCGTATGGTTCAGGTATTTATATAATTATGATTTCATGTTATAAGTACATACTTATATCAATTATTCTAAATATTTAATTTATTATCTAATTATTTATAATAACTTGATTTAAGTACTTTTAAACTTTATTAATAATTTTGGTAATATTAGTTAATCTAAATAAGAAATAAAATTATTAAAATTAATTGTAATAGAATGTGAAAATAGTTTCAAGTTTTTGTCCAGAATCAAAAATAATAGAAAAACTCGAAAAATTGAATTAAACTTTGAAACTCGCAAACTAAATAAATTATATTTCCCAAAATAGATTTTACTAATTAATGAATAAAAGAATTTCTCTTGAATTAGAAATAATTTTGTTACTACTCGTTATCGGTTAAAATACTTATGTGAACAAAAATAAATTTATATAATAATATTGATCGAATAACGCTTAGGATTATCAACAAATGGTGATAAACAAGAATGGAAGCAATTTAAAGAGAAACGCGACCAATTGTTAGCCGAATTGTATGAAGATATAAACGCAATTTACGTGCAAAGGGGTGCACAACCACTCCAACCATACAGACTTCACCCCACTTCTCCGTTTCTCAATATTTATTTATATCCAGAAGAATTAATGTACGAACAACTAAAACCAATTCCGAAAAACTTTTTCGGATTAGACACTGCTCTACGAACGACAAGCGATCAGTTTTCGCTTCCGACAAAACTGGCTTCAAATTACGGAAAATTAATATTTTTCTCAATGGGATCGTTTGGTTGCGCTAATCTTGAATTGATGACACGCCTCACGCAGATATTGGCGAAATCTCCCAACAGATTCATTGTATCGAAAGGATCACTTCACGATAAGTACGAATTACCGGACAACATGTGGGGACAAAAATCTGTTCCTCAGACCGCTGTATTGCCGATCGTCGATCTGGTCATAGCTCACGGCGGCAACAATACTGTTACCGAATCTTTCTATTTTGGAAAACCAATGATAATTTTGCCGCTCTTTTCCGATCAATACGATAACGCGCAGAGACTCGAAGATTTGGGTTATGGTAAACGTCTGCATCCTTTTCATTGCACTGAATCAGAACTGTTGACAGCAATCGATGAATTGTTGGCTAACAATGTGCTCATCGAGAAAATGCGATTAATTGGAGAAAGAATTCGTAACTCTGACTGTAAGGAAAGGGCTGCAGATTTGGTTGAAAATATAGTTAACAAAGCAATTAATTGATAATTATCTGAACTATGTTTAACTTAGTTTATTATTCTTAAAAAGAAATTATTAATTTGACAATTAATAAGCTCTATCATTGATCTAAGCTTTAATTGAATCTTAAAATTGTAATACATTTTATTGAAAGTTTATAATACACAATAAACATAATTACTTAAATAAGATTGTCTGCTCGTTATAAAATAAAATGTTAAACTTTTTAAAACTTCTTGAGAAAACATAGTAAGTTTTGAAGCGTAAAATTTGACATCGAAAGTATGTTAATTAATATAAATATTATATTTTTTAAAATTTTACGCAGTAAAAAAGCATTTCATAGCTAAATACGCGAAATGAAATTTATAAATAAGGCTCAAATGACTTGTTTTTATGTGTTTCGAACTCATATTCAGTTAAAAAGTAAATGTAAGTTAAAATAAAAAAATAGGAAAATGCCTGAACATTGAACATGAATACGGACCTATTATTAATAGGCTATTAATCATGATAGCACTGCTATACAATTCAAAACAAATGTTGAATTTGATTGAAACACTATTCTTAATTGCAATGAATTTCATCATTAATTTCTAAGTTTTGCGTTTACTAGTTAATGCTAATCTTATCTTATTTATACTAAATATTGATTCAATTTAGTAAACAGCGAAGTAAGGCATGTATTTTATATTGTTGTTTACCAATAATTTCTTTGATTTACAACTATCATTGTTAAACAGCTCTTTATAATTCAAAGGAAATAGTTTTATCGGTTAACTGAATACTGAGTACATCAAAGATAAGTTTTAATCAAAGTCTAGCGACTTAACTGCCTATTCATTGATAAAAGTTTTAGTATCTAATATTTTCAAATAAATAACACATCATTTTATTATTTTATATTCTAGTCTTAAATCACAAATTAATTTTACTTAATTAGTAATTGTAATCACTAATAGAAATCAAGCGCAATGTCGAAGCAGTTGACAATATTATTCTTCCCGCTCGACGGTCAGGGACACGTCAACTCATGCCACGGAATCGCCGAAATTCTGCTCAAACGAAATCATCGCATAGTGTTTGCAATCGACAGCTCTTACGGAGGAAAACTTAGTCCATTTGGCTTCGAAGAGGAGACTTACGGCTCGAATAACAAAGACCCAGACTTTTGGTCTGAATTCGTGAATAGCCGTCCGAACGCGTTTCGAGTGGACGCCATTACGGCCACCGAGCAGTTCAACAAATTGTCGTTCACCGCTATGCATGAGGCCAACAAAAAAGACGAGACCGAGTACGCCAATATAATTGCTCGCGTAAAGCCAGATATAATCGTAGTGGACATGTACGTCGGTTCGCCGACGCTCACCAATTCGGGTATACCATGGGTTTGGTTGGTTTCGGCCTCACCTCCTATAATGTTTGATAGCGATGACATTCCCCCGTTTTGGTCAGGTATTTATTTTATGAATATTTTTAAATGTTTATATGTGTTTGAATGTAATGTTAATCATAATTTTAATACAATCTGTCATATTATATAACATAATATAACATTATATAACTTATATGCTGTAATATAATTTTAATAACACTCCTCTCCCTCTTTCCCTCCTCTGTCTCTATTTATTGCTGATACCTAATGCAATGATTTATTTTAAATTCTAACAACAATTATAAACCGTTATCTATTTTTCAGTTCAAATTTTTTTAAAAACATATTTTAAAAATTTAATTCACCAAAATATATTGTTGGCAACTAATACACAAACACATTACATTTACACTCACACTTACATTTAATTCTTTTAAAATAAGATAAAACTTTAGTGTTACAAGTGAGCCCTTTGCTACGCGTTTTAAGTTTTTTAGTTATGCGAAAATGTATTATGATTTTTTATATAAAATTTTTAAACTATTATTAAACTATTTTTACTGTGAGGCGACTATAGACATATTTAATTATTACTGTGCAACTTGTCCAACCTATGCTAAACATATTTAACATCAAAATAGTGTACCAAAATGGGTACTATTTTAGAGGCCCTTTCCTTTTTTCTTATTTCTGAAATGTGGGTTGGATTTCAATTATATAATGAGAAAATTCTCTAAAGTTTTCACAATTGAGAATAATTATATTAAGTTACGAGTCGTTCATTTCTAAATTTTTAAGTGTTATAAGAATATTTATAAATATACAATATAATAATATTTGATATAAAATTTAGGGCTATCGACCAAAGATGATGAACAAGAATGGAAACAATTTAAAGAGAAACGCAACGAATTGATGGCAGAATTGCATAATGACATAAACCTTAATTACGTGAAAAGAGGTTTACCGCCACTCAAACCATACAGACTTCACCCCTTTTCTCCATTTCTCAATATTTACTTATATCCTGAAGAATTAATGTACGAACAATTAAAACCGATTCCGAAAAACTTTTTCGGATTAGACACTGCTATACGATCGACAAGCGATCGGTTTTCGCTTCCGACAAAACTGGCTTCAAATCACGGAAAATTAATATTCCTAACAATGGGATCGTTTGGTTGCGCTAATCTTGAATTGATGACACGCCTCACGCAGATATTGGCGAAATCTCCCAACAGATTCATTGTATCGAAAGGTATGCTTCACGATAAGTACGAATTGCCGGACAACATGTGGGGAGAAAGATATGTTCCTCAGACCGCTGTATTGCAAACCGTCGATCTGGTCATAGCTCACGGCGGCAACAATACTCTCACCGAATCTTTCTATTTTGGAAAACCACAAATAATTTTACCTCTCTTTGCTGATCAATACGATAACGCGCAGAGACTCGAAGATTTGGGTTATGGTAAACGTCTGCATCCTTTTCGTTGCACTGAATCAGAACTGTTGACAGCAGTCGAGGAATTGTTAGCTAACGATGAGCTCACAGAGAAAATGCGATTAATTGGAGAAAGAATTCGTAACTCTGACTGTAAGGAAAGGGCTGCAGATTTGGTTGAAAATATAGTTAACAAAGCGATTAATTGATAATTATCTGAACTATGTTTAACTTAGTTTATTACTCTTCAAAATTAAAATAAATTATATATTTGACAATTAATTAACTCTATAGTTGAAAGGAATGGAAACCTTTATTTATTCTGATAATCAACTTAATATGCAATTGCTGTCTTTAGATTTAAGATACTTTAAGTTACTAACTGCTAAACTTTTAATAAATTAAGGTAAATAATTAATAGATTTAACAATACTGGTCTAAACATTTATATTTATAAGTTTAAGAAATTTGAATTTATTTAATAATTATTGCAAGCTATTATAAAATAAATGTAGTCATTTGAATAAATTTAAACATTCTTTATTTGTATCAATCAATTTATTTTTTTAAAAAAATTTTATATCTCTTTCATATTTAATAATAATATATACTTTTATGGCAATCATAATAATATCATTAATATTAATATTTATTTGTAGTCAAAAGAGAAACATTAACATTCAAAGTAATAATAAACATTAAAATTAATGCCTCAATAACTGTAATCGAATTACTTGTTCAGAATTAAAATAAAAGAAAACAATCATCTGATGATAACTTCTTTTATGAATAGAAAAAAAAATTATAAAACGTAATGCGAAACAAAGAAGAAACAGAATTTCATGTTAATTAGACGTTCGTCTTACGGACGATAAAGTAGTAAATATTTTCGTTTAATATTTTCAATGTAATGATCATTAGTAAAACTTAAATCGCATTTACTCCAACTCACTCTCACATATTCTCAATTACTCTCTTAATTATAAATTCTAAAATATGAAATTTAACAGAAAAATTTTAATCCCAACAGTCATCGATATTGTTGTCGGTGACGATTGGCATCGTTTCGTCATTAGTATTATTATTGTTGTTTGGCAGCTGTTGATCGCGTCGCTGTTGCGCTAATTGTTGATCTATTGAGTGTTGATTAACTAAGTGAGTCCTATTGAGGGGATTATGTACAGCAGTGGTGGCGAAAGGATTAACGCTATGTCGATGCGGGTCAGCGATGGCAGAGACGGCGCCCAATTCGCTAAATCGAGACATTTGTTGGGTTACGCTTAACAGACCGCCTTCTGATACTGTAATTATAACCCAAATTATGTCTGCAATAAAATAGCTTATATTAAAAACAAATATATACTAAACTTGTTTCGATTATTATGCATTCTAGATCAACAAATTATCAAAGCCTAATATACAGTATAAATATAAATAAATATAATCTATTAATTTGATTAAACTCAAAATATATTAAGCATTGAAAGGATAGGCTAATAGTGTAATAATAGATGATAATGACCTCCGAAGAACTGTCCCGTCGACGTACTCATCCGCCACTGTCCCTGATATATACCGGGCTTTTGAGGACTTATCATATCGACAGAGATGTCGAGCGTGTCTCCCGGCGAGAGAGTGTCGACTAACACTCTCTCGAGATGACACATCTGATCGCCGTCCGTGAATCGCAGACTGCAACCGGTCGGCCACAAGTCGTCACCTGATATCAATTAGTGCATCAATAGATTGGCTTACAATGCGTGGCAAAGTATGGTAACACGAATTTCATTACAAACCAGTGTTCGCTATGCGCCAGGTTTTGGTAAATTTACAATTGGGCGGCACTTCTTCTCCCTCTCCTATCGTCACGTCCGACACAAACTTCATGCACGGAAGTCTGTGCGACGGCTGTTCGTAATCGAAGTACGAACAGATCGCTGCCTGAAGATTCCTAAATGGCGTCAAAGCAAGCAATCAATTAATTCACACCCGTTACTCATCAATGCTAAGTAAAGCTAATATTTAGTACAGCCAAACATAAACATCAAAACATAACGCAAAACAGAGCAAACGAATGGAAAGCGAAGAGTGGTAGTCATGTCATACCAGTTATTCATGTCGAGCCAGAACTGAGCGGAATCGTCGTTAAGCGAGTCACCCAACAGGCGCTTCAGCTGTTCCACGAGAACGTCTCTGTCAGTGGTGTTCATACACGAGAACTTCTGCAGCAAATCGGCGCTGAGATCGCCGGCGCCGGTGTTGGTCGGGAGCAGCGATTGGTGCGCTTCGCCGCCCGCACACTCGCCTCCGTTCAGGTCCACATCCATTACAGCCAACGAGCGCTCACTCACACCACTCTTTACTGCACGCTAAGCACGCGAACGCTCCGATCGGCGGTCGGCGTCGAGATTGGCGTCAATTGCGAGCAACGAGTGAATTGTTGTCCGATTTGTTTTCGCTACTATTTTCGATTTCACTGAATCATAACGTAAACACAATTTTGTTGCGCTAACGTAACGTAAACAATATTAGGCGTCGTAATAGTTTGTTAAACCAATGTCTCTCTCACGGCATTGCACTCAATCACACGAGCCTTACATTTAGTACGCCACACAACACTCTGCGAACCAAAGCCAAAGTATTTCTTGCTATTCGCGCACAATCTTTAATATTGCCTTCTAATAAATTGATATTAATTTTATCGTTTATTGGTTTCATTAAATAAAACTAATTAAGTTTAATTAATGAAATTTTTGTTAATGAGTTATTATGCGCGTACGTTTCAAAATTAATATCCATTTATGAAAAAGCAATTTCTCAAATTACCAAAAGTAACCTTTACTCTAGCATTTAATTATTACTGATGTATAAATATATTTATTACTAATAAATTATTACAAGCGAAATATAGTGATATAATTTTCTGATATTAGTTACTTAAAGTTAAACTTCAAAATTAATTTAAATAATTTAACTGAAAATGTTTAGAATCATATTTTTCCTTCAATTTGTTATTGAATTCATTATGAAAACATTTTTAATATTTTCAATTTAAACTAAAACGTTATTTATTATTAAAAATTTGTAAAATGATAAAGCAATAAAAATGATGAAATATTTTGATATATTATATTATTTCAACAATTTCTGCAATAGTTTACTAAATATAATTAATTGCTAATAATTTAATTCAATTTAATTCCACAATTAACAATAAATAAATTTTTATAAATATAGTGTCTTACAAAGAACAAACTTTGAGTTCTATAACACATCATATCAATTAATATCATAATTATTCATGTTATAATTTAAATTTTAATCATTAGTTAATGAGTCAAATCTAGCCTTCAATCTATTTAATTAAACTAAATAATAATAAATTTTACATGAATATAAATTTATTTAAATTTATTAAATAATTTTTTATTGATAAGTGTGTGCCAAATTAGTTATATTATAAGTCTTTGATTTCGGTCAGGTGTAAATAAATTTGCTTACATAAATTATATATAAATTAATAAATATATAAATATATAAATTATATAAAATTTGAAAAACTTATTTAATAATTAATAATTTGTAAATACATGTGTTATATAATTTCATTGTTAATGCTATTTTTGTTTAATTGTAAGAAATTATTTATGAAATAAAAAATAAAACAAATTATTTTAAGCTTTTATATTTCAGCTATTATAACCTAGTTATTAGATTTATTAAATGTTTTTGAAAATTAAATCTTTGTCAGTAAAATTTCAGGTGAAGTTCTGTATATTGTTGACCACAATTAATTTTTCTACTAGAGACTAACCGAATTCGAAGATCACTACTTACATTTAATCTCACTTGTAAGCGATAACAAGCGATATGCGATTATATGCACAGTAATTGATTGATAAATATATTTTTTAATAAATAATAAATAAATATTAAATTGAAATTTATTATTTCAAAAAACGATATATTTGTTCATTTTTAAATTTTAAGATAATTAATTTTTTAGTAAATATTTTAATAATTTTAAAATAAACTAATATAAAATGTTTATATTAAATATATATGTCTAAATTTAATATTATCTCAAAATGAAATCTCAATATTTGATTTTTTCTGATGAAACGCATTTGCGTTATATAGAGCCCAAACAAAATCTATAACTTCGAGATTGAGACTGAGACACAAACAGATTATATAAAATAATATAAATGAATTATATAAATACAAATAAGAATCACAAATATTCGCAGTTAATGTAACTATTAATAGTAATATGTTAATGTTAATAAGTATTTAATTATCTTTATTCATATTAGAGTTGGCAAAGCGTTTACATTTCTTTTGAAAATATTTTTACATAAATTTTATTTTCAGAGATAAAATAACAATAAAATTATGATTATAATGATTATGATTCGTAAAACTTTAATGAATATGTTTTGCATTATTAAAGGCATGATTAGAATGGGATCACAATAATTCACAACATTATGGCTTTTTTGATAACAATTGTTAAAATTCAAAAGTTTATTAATAATTATATATTTATTTATATTTGTCATAATCTTTGATAATATATTCGAAATTTAAATTTGTTTTATTTATAATTCGTTCCATTTTTTTGTTGTTTGCATTAATTCAATAAAATAACTTATTTTTGTTATTTACATTTAAAAATTTAAATATAATTTATGTCTCGTTAATATTTATATTTAATCAACTTTCTTGCGATCACTCACGAAATCTGATATTTATTAAATTTTAATTTAAAGTAATGTTATTCGCATTTATTTTTTTTTGCACAAATAAGTTTTAATATCATTTATTTTGCGTTTCATTATTTGTTTATCAAATTATTGGCAACAAATTATTACCGCTTAGATTTTGTCATTATATCTATATATTAACCGAAAAATAGTTAATAATAGATTACATCTGTTAACTAAATGATTAATGGAAAAAAAACTTAATCAAGAAAGTAATATTTTAAAAAGTAAAACAATGTAACGCAAAAAAAAATTGTACGACAGATGGAGTTCTGCGCTCTGCTAACAGTTTTTATAACTTTTAAATTAGCAAAAATATTTTAAAATAAATATTTTTTTAAACCTGAAACACTTTTTTTTTATAAATATCATATGATATATTCATATAAATATATATTAAAAATAATGACCACATTATAATGTGATAAAACGCAGTTAAGTATTAAAAGAGGGAGAAATACGTGCGCTGACAAGCGGTTCGAGACCTCAATTGTGGTCAATGGAGTTACTGTCGTCGACCAGAGTGTTAACCCGCAGAGCATTATCCGAGTCCGTGAGCGCCTCTTTGGCCAAATAGCGTTCGCGCTTAATCTTGCACTCGACGCTCTTCGGGATGTCGGGCACAATGAGATCGATGAGCCGACAGACACTGAACACGACGTGCTCGAAGACCGCGACGAACGCGAAGCGGACAAACATCAGCTTCCAATAGAATTCGGTGCGCCGACCGCTGGCGTCGCGAAAGTCCCGATAGCGACACGTCTCGTTGGCCTCGGGCGACACCGCCAGCGTGTAGTTCACGTAACCGAACAGAGACTGAGCGCCGCTATCGTCGCCGTCGGTGTACGACGCGAACTCGTACTGGTATAGCATTTTCGGTAGAAATTCAGACGTAAAGGCGATCAGAAATGCCTATTCATAAAAATACAAAATTACAAAAATATCAAAAACAAAAAAAGTTTGCAGTTTAAATCAAGCCATACATTACTGATGACAGCGATATGAGAGATGAAGTTAAGAATGGGAAACCAGATGCCGATGTTGTCGGCGCGCTCGGGAACGGGTCGTCGCGTATGACAGACCAGTTTGTGGGCGTCGAGTCGAATCTCGAACCAGTTGTTGACGAGCGCGAAGAGCGGCGCCAACGGAAAGGCGGCCACAAAGATGGTGATGAAACCGAACTGAAGGATCATTTCGAGGTACTCCTCGAACAATCCCTCGTACGGTATGAGCTGGAAGTCGGTCTCCCATCGGGTGAGCAGTCGGTCGCCGGCCTTCAGAGTGGTCTCCCTGTTGTGATACCAAGACTGCAGTTTCGGTATGATTATCTCGCGGGCGTTGTTGATGACCTGCTTGCCGATCATAATGATGGCCAACTGCTGCGTTAACTCCATTAAACAGCCAGAATTGCTGCACTGTTGGCGAAACGCGATTAACACTTGTGTTCAAAAACACTAGAAATTTAAATTTAGACTTCTATGGGCGGCGAACAGGTTCGACACGTCACGTGAGAGCCTCTGCCCGATCGGCAGAAGACTGGGAAAACCGATAGACTCGGATCGGTCGGTGTCTGTTCGTCCTCTTTGGCTGCGAGTCTACACAACAAAACTCTACGCAAACAATGCTGACTATTGGCGAAACAATTAGGAAAACAAATGTAAGACCAGATGATGGCTATGACAAACACTGACGCGGCGATAATGAATGTCCAGTACACCCAAAACGGGTCCATTAATACAATACAATAGACTGTCAGGCATGTGACGCGAATCGCGCTCTTTCTCGCGGCAAAAAAAGTTTGAGACATGCCGTTAACGCGTCGCCAATACAGGGGTAGAATTTTATAATGTTATTTCACTTTGTATTTGTGTTTTACACACTTAATCATATACAAGTAAACCTCGATTCTAGTAAATTCTGTAAATTCGATGAGAAAGGAATTATTTTCTGGAATCTAATTCTTCTCGTAATTAATAAAATTTACATATAATAATAAATAATGATTTACATATAAAAATTTTAGTGATTTTAGATTGTTTTAACTGATTATATTTGGTATAATGTTATCGATATATATCTTTCTCTGATTTGCCTATTAAATCAAAACATTTTTTGTATTCATTATATTGAGATCAAATTATAAATTTTCGTATACATGAGAATGAATTTAAGGTAGAATTAAGAGATATGACATTTTCTAAAACTATATCCCAATTATCTTTATTTAATTAATGCAATTGTTAGCGCATTAATAAAATTTTAAATTTTATACGGAATAAAAAATACTTTCTTTTTTTGATCACAATTTTTAAATATGATTTAATAAAATTCAATAAATATTTTACATTATTTATGAAATTTATTTCATTTTTATAATTAAATGCGCTGTAATCGATGCACTGTAACGCTGTACTGATATATTAAACCGATGTACAGAATTTCAAGTGCAAGAATCAAAATTTGGTAGAAAAATATATTCGTAACATTAGATATCTCTCAGAAGTTGCCGCCGAATCGATATATCAAGTGTTTTATCAAGTGTTAAATTTATAATCCAATTCTACCAGAATAGTAGTTATAGAATCGAGGTCAAGGTGTACATCACATCGCAGTACGGGTATTGCAGAAAAGTTTTTTTAAATTGCTTATCAAATATCACTTAATCTCGATTTGTTTATTCGCTTTTGTATAACTCTATTGTATTCATGGATAGAGAAGAGATTGTTTGCGGACACAAATTAAATTATTTATCATTCGTTTCGAAATTATAATTAAAATAATTAAAGCTAATATATTTGCAATAAAGACTCACTTCTTCGTTACGCAGTCCGAACAGTTTGTGGTAATTTCCCGGCTGTCCTGCAAATCTTCCCTTTAAAAACGCGATATAAAATATGGATGAGTAGAAATTGCAGAATTGAAATATAAACACTTTGAAAGCGAGATGATTATCGTATTCGGTTTGCGTTCTGTGCATCTCTGGACAGCAAATGATAGCAAATTTAGTGATATATTTTTGAAATTTTAATTAAGTATATAAAAGTTTGAGAAGTTTTCTAACATAATTAGAAAATAAATATTGTTTACCCCATTCGGTGAGCCTTTGAGCTAATTTTTCATAGACGCGGCCGACAATCATGATTAGTATGAGATTGACGAACGCGCCGCTAGACGTGGCTATCAGTGAAGCGATTGGTCTCAACTCTTGGGACTGGAATAGCGGTATGGAAACGAGAATGCGATAGATTATGATCGCCAGCATGAAGATGAACACCAACACTAGCTGTTCGGTTCAAAGTTAGAAATTGTATTTCAAACATTTGCTTTCGATATACTAATAAAACATACCATCAGTAATATTGACAAGAATCCGGCGGTCATTCGGATGTAACGGATTTTTTGAGGAAAGGCTGGCTCTTTGTTTCCGGTTATAGGATTGCGCTCCAGAAACGGAGCGCGAGCGCCGAAATGTGGTCGCGGTCTCTGAAATAAATTACACAATTAGGGATCAGTAGAGATGAGGTTCAGATCTCCGATTATAATCGGACATATATATGTGTGAGCTTTTGCAAAGACTCAAATGCTATGTATTTGAGTGGAGATTGGCTCGACTATAACTCAAGATTGCAATTTGTGTGTAATCTCATGGATGGGATTTCGACGTTATCTGTTGCGATGCATTATGGATAAAGCAATATATTTGAAGCATAACTATTTAAATTGCAAATGTGCTGAACCGACACTTTATTCGACACCGAAGAAATAATCTTAAATAAAACATGACACGAATTTCGCGGTCAAGGTTTGCCAATGTTTCAAGATTATGGTAAACATGTTTGAATATTATACTTTCCAACATAACTTTTGCTTTAGATATAAATTTCAAAAGATATCGCAGACACGATTGAAATTATAATGTGATTTCTTTCTTAAAAGTATTTGCTATTATATTCGAGCGAACGTAAAATATTATTTTTTTAAATAAACAAATAAATAAATACATGTTTTATTACATTATTGACTAAACATTAGAATCAACTTTTATTTTTTTATAGATATTTTATAGAATGATTTATATAAATACTATTCAACATCATTTGATGCCTAAAATTTTAGTTTTAATATTTTTATAAACATATATTTTCCTTTAAAATATATAGAAATATTGTTCAAATCTCTTTATTTGAAGATAAATCCTTGCGTCAAAGAGCGTGACAGAGAAGAGATCGCTCAAACTTATGCTTACATTTATATTTTTTGTTGATACTCTTTAGAAAACCGGAAAACACTTATATATACCTTTATTGATCTTAAGGCGATCTGATTTCGCCAAACTTTTTTTCTGTAAAACTCTTGTGTCTAAATTCCTAAAACAACATTTTCTTTTCTTTAATGCTTCGCTTTAAAATTACTATCACACACACTGTATATTGCGTTTAATAATTAAATTTTCAATAAAAAATCAATTTCAGCCGCAATGCGATTGAATTAAAAAAAATCAAAACAAATTTCATCAAAATAAAGAGCTAAAGCACACAAACACTCGCTGATAAAATGAAATCCCGAGCCATAACTTGCGTTTAGTGCGTCTCGCAAATTGAATGCAATATCAAATAAAATGAGAAATGAGTTGCGAGAGAAAGAGAGAGAGAAAAAAACATTCAATAAAATTTATTTTCCGCCCGTTTTAAAACGGCAAACATTTTAGAAGCTTAATAAACGCGAGACACCGAAAAATAAGAAATAAAAATACATAAAACGAGTGAAGCAGAATTGGAAAAGCATATATACATAGTCGCGCTCAACAAATTGGCTGTGCTTCTCCACTCACCTCCTCTTCGCCGAAATCGATACAATCCCAGTGGTGCGCTAACGATGCGCTCTTGCGCTTCCAGTACTCGAGGAATGCCACCGCTATTGCGGAGAAACGAAAAGAGAAATAAAATTAAATCCCTTAATAAACAACATTAAGCGCATTAAAATGTTATAAACTTAGTGGTAAATAATGAAATACCCCAGAATGAGATGAAGACGGCGTAGAAAACTGTTCCCGAGTGGTCGAACATCACGGATAGCTTGGAGAACAGACACACTTCGCTTAAGTACCAGTAATGGCAACCGTTACACATCGGACACATTAGATATTTATTGCCACTCGAGCAGATTTCGATTCTGAATTTTACAAATTTCGAGATTAAAACTAATTTTACGAACAGTTGAAATAAAAATTGTTGTGCATATGGAAAAATATTTTCTTAATGTTATATAAAAAAAAGATTACATAATTATAATATTTAGTATTATTTGTTTGTGAACATATATATATATATATATATATAATTGCTGCCTAAATCCAAAAAAAAATGAACTCAATTCTCGAATTGTGTTAGATTTTAAGCAATTTGCCACTCTTTTAATAAGGTTTCTCAAAGAGAATTGCTTTTACATTATTGTTTAGTAAGAGATAATGATATGCTTTATTATTATTATTATTATTATCTTGCATCATTTATTAATTCTCTATTTCTACTCATTCAGTCATTTATATTAATAAACTTGTTTTACACATTTTTTATCATAAAATAATAATTACAAAAGTTTCTAGAATATTGATTCTAATTATTTTTTGTTAAGATTTTGATTGTTTACATTAATTGTATGAAAATATTTTTGGAAACGTGATTATTAAAAATTGAATTTATTTTACTAACATTATTTAATAAATTTATTCAAAATAAAAATATTATACTATAAAAAGTAGATTTTTACAAAATTAATATAAATATAAGAATGCATTTCTATAAAAAAAACGATAAAAATAAATATTTATACTCTAAAGTTTTAAAATGTAAAAGTTTTATGTTAAAATTACACCTAAAATGCAAAATGTTACACATTTCAAGCAAGTGTTGCCGTAATTTGCTTGAAATAAATATTACTCAAAATAGTTATTTTGATAAGTTAGCATTAAAAGGCATTACACAAATTAACTTTTACGGTGCAATTCGGTTTACTTAGTCTAACTGTATTTTTCGAGGTTAGAGTTGTTTGAATGCATATTACTTAAGTAACTCATTTCCTCTAAATGTCACATTTATTTCGTTGCGATGTGTTTCTTATTTTAACCAATTGTCATAAATTCAATTTTGTCATATTTATTGGCAAAAATAATTTCGGGTTTCACATTATCTTAAGAGATAGACTAAAATAAGACACTAAACATTTTTACTAACGATAAAAATAAATATTGATTTTTCTGAATATTTTTATTTATTCTTTTTTGCTTTATTCAATTAATTATTTTAATTGACGAATAAATAAATTATTAGAAAATTTATATAAAACTCCGTATGAATGTTATATAATAAAATTTGTTGTGATAATTAAGTACAATTAAAATCAAGCATTAATAGTACTGTTTATTAGGCAAAAATCTATTTATTTACTTTAACTTTAGTTAAACTTTTAAAAGTAAAAAATTAATAAAAATTAATAATTAATTATATTCAAATAACAGTCGGATCTAAAATGATTATTTGAAATACTTTACTTTGTATTCATATTTTTATTCAAATTCATATTTTTAAAAACCAGTAAATGTTTTTGATAATTCTGTGTTGAAGTTCTGAATTGTAAGTATTCTGCAAAGTATCTGCAAAATTTTATTACTATTAAATATTATTATTAATACTCTAGAAAAATAATACAAATGCTGGACAAACATTATAATATTTTGAAAATCATTAAAAATATATAGCTGTATAAGAATAAAAAATAATGAATGATATTCTGATGATAATCTGTGAAAACAGACATCAAATATAGAGTAAATAATAATATTTTTAATATTTTATTAAAGGAAAATATGATATCGTTATATAATGTAAAATAAAATTTACTAATATAGAATTAGGAAGTTATTGTATTAAAGTTTAATTAATAATTTTATTATTTAAGCTACTTTTAATAATTTATAAAATAATATTTTAGTGAAAAGTAATTAATTTTTATATTTTTATATAAATTTTTAAAAATTAGTGTCATAAAAGTTTTTCTATTTTCCCGCTAAAAATCCTACCTTTAGAGTATATCAAAGTAAGGTTTACATACGAAAAAAAATATTCGCACTTCAAGAATAAATTTTAATATTGAAATTGTTGTCCAAAAAAATTTCAAGTGAAATATTTATTGAAAATATTTTGCATTGTAGTGCTAAGAATTATTGAATTTTTATTTGTTACCATTGAAATGCAAGAGTTCTTATCTTTAGAATTGCAATAAAACGCTATTTTGAATTTCTAACAAAATTTATCGATTTTTTAGATCTTAAAATAAATATATTTCAAAAATCCCTTTGTTCTCGATAATCATAAGATGTGAAATCATATACTCTACAAATCTTATAACATCGTTCATAATATTTACGTTATCTTTATTTATAATGCAATCTCTAATAACTTCTCATAAAAATATTCTGATCGATAGCGATAAACACTGATTTTAAATCTTGGGCTTTAAACTGGAAATAATACAGAAATATTGCTACAAATAGTACTCCAAATTCTCAAACTAAAAACTTAACTCTTATTAAATATACTAAAAGTGAGAATTATATTGCGAAATACATGCGAAATGCATTCTATTGTTACGCATTAAGTTATTCGCTGCATAACTCCGCTTACATATTATCCATGATTAGTAGCTTTTTATACCTTTTTATACATAAACACTATATTCTTATAAACAAGAGTTTATGCGTTTACGACCAAAAGTCAAAAGTTAATACTTAATATTGAAAAAAGTTTTGAAATCAGCTTAACTCGAAACGCTAATCAGTTAACATTTAGCTTATATACTTGTAACTAATTAATAATTGATTTTAAGTTCAAATCCTTATCCAACTTAAGGATGATTTAAGATCGTATTATATAAAATTAATATTATCTGAATTTATTTTATATTTAATTAACTTTATAAAATGACCATAACTAATATAGCGTGTTTCACGAGTTATCGGCTAGTCAATACTGGGCTATTACTGCGAGTATTTTAGATGTTGAAAGTGTACATCACTTCTTCACTTAATTAACAATTTAAAACTTATTGTCGATAAAATTAATATGTTTGAAACAAAAGAACACAATGTATGATATTGAACACAGTTGTTAAAGGCATTGAACATTGTTATTGTTTGATT
>JAQIYA010000648.1:0-18024 GCA_034699355.1 Microtritia minima
TAATAATGTAACGTTAATATTCTCAAAATACATGTAGAAGTAAATACAAACAAAGAAAAACTAAACATTGTCCTTGACATACACGAAAATTAAAAATACTTATTTTAAATCTAATTCAAAATCTTAGTCAAAATTTTATAATATGCTAATGATGTGCTTTATTTCAACAATATATTATTTTAAAAACTCAATCCTTGATGTCGAGTGTAATTAAATTATACAATTTTTAAATTGAAAGTTACGTCAATATAATTTTTGCATGAGAAAAATTATTAACTGACGTACAGGTATATAATTTATGCGATATAATGAATTATATAACTTTATTTCAGGTATAAATAAATTTTGAATTATTTTTTCTTCCTTTTGTTAATATTCGTTCTTATAGTTTTATACTGTAATATTCAAAGTTTCTTAAGAAATCGATATAATTTTAGATGTAATAATGATTATTCATTAAACCATTGAAGTCATCATTTTCCTTATAACTATCTTATTAATAACTAAAGGGTGTATTTTCGGTGATAAAAACTTCAAAAAATTCAGTATTTTAGAAATGTTTACACCAAAAATTCTCTATTTTCGGTACAATAAAAACAAAATTTCATATATGATCGAAATTATGTATTATTTCAATAAAATTAACTTAAACTAAATTATATGAAGCTAAAACTAAATTAAATTAATTTAAAAGTTAAACTAAATTATTTAAAGCTCTCAATTGATTTAATTGTAATATTAAATCTAATAACTGTGTTGTAAAATATACGTGTAATTATTAAAACTAAATCAGACAGTAATCAAAGCTTATATTTTAAAATATAAATTATATGAAATTAGATGATTTAAAATGGATTATCATTTAAGATATTATTGTTTAAAATTACTTCTATAATCGATTAGCAAATGTTTATATTGATTAAAAGATCTTTCGACTTAAACCTAAACGATATGTTCATACATAACAAGTTTTGATTTTTCAAAATCTTTACATTTACAAAAATTTTTGTTATCATGATTTTTAACTTAATTTTTCTTATATTAAGTGAACTCGGATAATGTGTTAAATGTGTTAATGTGTTAATGTGGGTAAGCTATTAAAGAGTAGTGAATTTTTCAACTTAGCCTGTATTAGCACTTTCTCTTACATTCAATTTAATGGAAAGATTAAGAAACTTCAAATTTGTTTAGAATTTGCACTGAGTTTGTTTGTTTGTTTATTTGTTTAATTACTGATTTCTGATTCCCTAAATAATGTAATTTATTTGGTTTATAACACAATAAATATGAAACTTTGTGAAAAAACAAAGTTGATTGATATGAACGGGTAAACGTTTAATATGAACGAATGTGGTTCACATTATCTGAGTCGCACTCTACATAAAATAAGTTATATTTTTTCAAATTGTATTTATTATAAATTCATTTTAATTTATAAAATTACGATCAACCCCTAACTTAATATTTAACTTTTAAACGTAATTATTGTCTGATATTTTTGCAATTAATCCTTAGGCTAACCGCTAAAAGTTAACCATTGTTAAGATTTTTAACACTAGTTTTCTAGTATTTCATTTATTGCAATAAAACTACCCTAAAAACACTACGAAACCCCGCACTTTTAAAATTTTCTATAATTAGACATTTCTGATAAAATTCTGATATTATACCACACCTAAAACCACATTATAAATGTAAAACAAAAATAATTAACTTTGTAGACTAAAGCTGATACCAATACAAAACTAATAAATTAAGTAATTCGCAACTTTTACTATGTTTACAGGACTTAACTGTCCAGATGTTAAAAAGATGCGGTCAAGTATTGCCAACTTATAGCAGATCAGTATTGAAAGAACTGATGAGGAAGACGGTTGTCTTCGAAAGCTATTCTCATATAACTTAAAGTTATACATTTAAAAATGAAATCAAATGAATTTAATGAAAATAAAATAACTATATTTTTAATAAACAAAAATAATGAATTGATGAGGCTTTAATTTTGTACGTAAATAATATAATAACGCTTTTAAGTTTAATTTTTGCATAAACTTTTTATAAATTTCACTTTTTATCTTAGATAAGACACGGGGTATCGTTTTTAGCTTATTTTGACAAAAGCAAGCTATGGAATTGAGATGTCCGGGTGTCTGTCTGTCTGTCTGTCCCCCGATGAAGGGAAGGAACCATAGGTGGGCAAAATTTAGTGTCGTTTATATAGAGTTTTAAGTTGTCCAAATCTCTTTATTAACAAAGTTGTTTAAATACAGTTTTTACTTGACAATGTTGGACATTATGTAAAAATATACAATATACCCTTTATTAACAAAGGGAAACTTGTAAAATTAAATTTTAAGTATTGTTGAGATAAAATACAACAATGAATCCCTTTAGTAAGTAAGTAAGTTTGTTGATTAAGTAAGAAACACATATAAAACAAGTTCATAATAGTGTTCAGTCTTGTTAGAGTATAAATTCAATATTAATCTCAAAATAGATTAGATATCTATGTTGTACTCAATTGTTATTTTGTTGTAAACTATTGAAATTTTGATTATTTTCTTATTTTTGAAATGTTTAACGTTCTGATGCGAACCTAACCTGATCTCAATCATCATCAGTATTGCTTTACTGTTTACATATTCGTCTTTTAAGCTCTAAGTTGTCTAATGTTTGTCTAGTTTTTAAAGCTATATTCAATGAATTATTAATACTTTAATTGATATTTAGTTATCGAATGCACTCCAAAAGACAAATAATTGATTAATCGATTATTAAGTGATTTATTCAATAAACAGATAAACAAATATAAATAAATAAGTAGTTCTTTCGTTTCGTGTTTGCTTTGTTAGCGTTGAGACACACAGTGATGGCCAGCACTGGAGCTCACGCTCTGGCATGTGATGACGGTTTGACCGGCTTTGCAGTTGTGCTTACGTTTGCCGTCAAAAGTACGGTAACTTACAAGTCGTTGCATACCAGTCGTCAGTACAGACACTGCGAGTAAATATCACTATAGGTCAACATTATATAAAGCGCACAACTTTTCTGCGCTCTGTTGTATAATAGCAGTGCTTAAGTTAAGCTATTATTCATCGCAAACTTATAAGTTTAACGCTTTATCGTTGCAGTACTCGCTATCAGTTTGAGCGCCCCTTTCTTACGCCTGACAGATGTGAGTAGTGTTACCATCATTTTTTTGGTCATTCCTTGATTTTTATATTCATTGCCATAAAAAAATTTCTTGACAATCCTTGTCCTTATAAATATCTAATACAAAATTATTAATTCCACTATTTTTCTCGAAATATTAAATAACTACAGGAAAATATTTAATAATGCCTTTATTTAAGCCCTTAAATAATTGCTTCCATTTTGGTTCGCCAACAATCAATATCTTTGGCTATATTTTGAATCATTAAATAAATTGTTTGTTAATTTCAGCTTACAATCGCTCGAACGATAACTTAAAAAATTATTAATCTAATGTTATGTTAAACACAAATCTGTAATTATAGTTAAAAGTGATTTTAGATCTGAGTTCAATTGAATTAACATTATTTCTATGAGTTTATGATTTCTCATGTGTTTAAATGTATGAAATACGTTCGTATCTAATAGTTTAGTTAAACACAAATTACATGATCGATACGTCGAGCGTTTATCGTTTCCACACTCTTATCACTTCAATTTACCTTTTTTAAAGTAAAAAACATGAATTCACTAAGCATTGAATGACACACGATTTTTATAAAATTAATAAAATACGTTATATTTTCTGAGAAAATTTTTTTTTTTTAAATTGAGATTTTTAAAAATTTATACTTAAAATGAAAATAACTTATAGCTACAAAAAAGTTTCATCAAATTTTGAAAAACTATCATTTAAATCGTCTTCAACTATATCGTAGTTTTGTTTTGTTTTCATAGGAAGAAAGTCTCTCATCACATATTTTCAATTTAATTAGCATTAATTGTGAACGCATTTCAAGCATCGCTATTATTAGTTAATTTTTTACTGAATACTGTATGAAATAAAAAACTAATGTAAAGCTATGCAACTTTTCTGATTTTGTGGTAAAGACATAGAGTAGGAAAAATGGTTTGTGTTTATGATTTTTGATTGGTTCACATTTTGATGTCACTGAAAGACTCATTCACTCCTTCCTCCTTCACGTGCGGCCACTCTATGGACGCCAGATGTGAGACAACTGCGAGTGCGAGTCAACAATCATATCGCAGACTCGCCACACACTCACTCACACTCAGACACTCCACTCATCCTCTCTCTCACTACTATTTCCGACGCTTTTCAAATTAAAATGTGATGATTTGAGTGAAGACAAGAATATGATTGCGATGTCTGAAGATAACTGAAGAATCATTTCGTTTCACTTCTATTTTATGGTAATCATGAACTTAAAGGTAACCAACGATAAGACATTTCTCTTCAATTATTTCTACTCTTATGTCCTCATATTTAACCATCACTTGAATGTTTATTTACGAAATTTTTAAAAATATTTATTTTTATTTTTTAATTTTAAAAAATTTCGAATTTGATCACTTATTTTTTAATTTGCTTGTCTTTGTATAATAATAATGAAAAAGTTTAAATTAAATATTATTTCGAAAGTATTCCAAAACTTGTATAATTTGTTGCAAAAATTGAAACAATTGTTAAAAACAATAAATTGTCAATAAATTATTAATATCGATGATAAATTAAATTATAAATTAACTAAAATATTAAATAAATTAAATAGTTTATAAAAAATTACATGTTTATATATATGTTTGTGGACTAAAAATATTTCACCACAAACAGCGAAATGCATTAGAATTTATTTTGCATCTGTAAAAGTTTTATTTACTTATTGTAATTATTTATTATTACAAATATTATTTTAACGAAAAGTTTTATTTAAGGTTTTTACGAAAAACCTTTTAAATTTTCAATTTATTCTTTCCTTTTTTAAATTTTCATCACAGAATAGTAGCGATTTTAAAACTTTTTACTTTTCATTTCCGTACTATGCATTAAATAGTGCGCTGTAAATTTTAAATTTATAAATTTCTTTAAGTCACAAATAGTAAATACAATTTAGTTTTGTGAAATTAAATATATTTTATTCGCAAAATTTAAATACTTTGCAAAAAAGTTAGAAACTCGTGCTTTTGTTGTTTAATTGGGACACAACCTTATTTGATGATTATTGTATTAATGATTGTTAACATTAATTTGAGGTTAAATTGTGAATAATAATCCCATTTTATTGTTTGTGTGATCCCATATTATTTCAAAGTTACAATGAATTCTTATATTGCGCTTTCAAATAATTGTTTTTTGCAAAACATTATTACTTAACAACAATTTTGAATTAAACACAATGACATCTTTCTTTATTTTTTTAATAAAATTTGGAAACAATATCTGTTTAAATAACACTTAATGATGAGTACTGTACTCATAAAAATTGTGAATTAGAAATTTTAAGCTTTGCATCTAAATATTGTATTAAATATTTGATTAGTTTATAAAATAATTCATATTAAAATTCAATTTTTAAAAGTTTTAATAACTGTTATTAAAACTATTTATTAACTGTTAATATACTTTAGGAAAAGAGTATTATAAAGCCGATTGCGTATAAGCCATCGTTATTGCCAACCATTGCGGTGAATGACAATTTCAAATATCGTTTCGGTACGCCGACCGTACGATTTACGCCCATTGATAATGCCATCGATAATGCCAACGAAGTGGCAAACATGAACAAAATCACGTCTAAGTCATCGTTAAGCCAAAGCCAGTATAGTCTCTCTCAGAATTCATTGTATTTGGAAGACGAGAATTGGTATTCGGAGATATGTGTCAGCAATCAGACCGAAACATCGGAAACTCCCGGAATGGTGTCCATCGAGTCGACCGATGCTATTGAATCGTATTACGATATGACCGCTGAGACACCGTCGGCCAGCGGTATCGCTCAACTCGAAGCCATCCTCAGGGAAAAAGACTCGGAAATTAGTTACTTAAGAGAAACTTTGGAACATAATGAACAGGTATTAATTGCTTATTCTAATTATATTCTTTATTGATATGTTTATTTGTCGACACTTGAGGTGATATTTAAAGTTTACGAAGAAAAAGAGCAAATGTGGCGCAGAGAGTGCGACAAATTGCGTGCGCTGTATGTCAACAAATTGAGAAGCTGTCAGCAGAGGACCGCCAAAGTTCAACAACACAGTCAACAGGTATTTGCGATCTATTTTGCTGTTTCATTGTTTTTCGTTAACTATGTTTAATTATTATGTTAAACATTGTTAAATAATTCATAACTTAAATGAATTTGAATGTCTAATTTAATTTAATGTTTTATCTTATAGAGAATATACGAATTGGAAACCTCCAAAAAGCAAAATGACGAGACAAAAAAATGCTTAGAAAATGAACTTTCTTTAACCAAATCGCAATTGGAAGAGACTCAATGGTCGCTCTGCCAGAAAGTGGGAGAAATCTCTTTGTTGAAAACTCAATTCAAAGAATCACAAGACGATCACTCATCACGTATTAGTGATTTAGTGGCGCTTAGAATACAATTAAAAGATGCGAAGAAAACGGCTGAACAAAAGTCGCAGCAAGTGTTGGAATTGCAAGAAAAACTTAGTAATTCTGAACACAATTCTTTAGAACCGTTGATTAATATCCAGAAAAGTGTGACTTCCTTAGAATCAGAATTAGTGAATGTATTGCGAGAACGCGACGAGAAAAGTAAAGCACTTGAATCTGCAAAATGTGAAAACTGTAGATTACAAGACAGGTATACATCGCTTCAGAATCAATTAGATTTGGCTAAAGAGGAAATTGAAGAGGAAAGGGCTCAATGGCTCGAAGAGAAGGAAAAAGTTATCAGATATCAGAAACAATTACAGTCGAATTACATGCAAATGTTAAAACGAAATAAATTGCTCGAAAGTCAAATGCAACAAATTCTAATCGAATCGAAAGATAATCACAATCACAGAGGAAATGAGTCTCATTTTTGATCCCATATTTCATTTCTCAAAATTTTATATGAAATCATTTAACATAAGTTCAAACTTGTAATAAAAAAGTTGGACCAAAATGTCCGCTTTTTAATTATAAAAATTACATTATATTTACAAAATAAAATTAGAATTATAAATGTATTTATTAAATGAAAATGAAGTCATTATTGAATTCCTAACAAGCGTTTCGACTCGTGGTCCTCTTCGAGCAACTCATCGCTCGTGTATTTTTCGATTAATTCCATCTTTTTTCGATTGAGTAACTCGTTTTGCACGTCTTGCTGGGAAGGGATGGCCGGCACGTGAGACACGAATCGCTTCGGACCCACAAAATCCATGCCATCGTCTTCGACGTCAATGTCCGGTTCGGCGAAAATCAAGTCCAGCTGAGAGGCGGACAACTGTTGCGAGGAATCGGGCGTTTGGAACGAATCGATGTGTTTGATTGTGGCCTCCTTTTGCGCGCGCACTTCCAACGGCACGATAACGCCGTCGTCTTCGTCGCCGTAGCCGTAATAGTCGGCGTCGATGTCGCGCATCAGCTCAGCGCGCGTTTTGCGCACCAGAAGTGGCGCGTCCTGAGAGAACAGTTCCCGAACGCCCGGCAGGTCTTTGGCGGCGCCGAAATACTTGTAGCCGCGATTGGCCGCCACTTCGCGACCGGAGTTCTCGAATCGCGGTCCGCCAGCTTTGCTGCGACAAAAGGCAAGCCCAATATAAGGACACAACAGGCAGAGCACGTGACTCACCGATAGTTGGGTCCGCCCAACTGCGCGATGCGGTACTCCCAGTGCCGCTTCTCGCGCAACAGTTTGTTGATCTGGTCGTTGAGGTCGCGAATGCGGAACTCGCCGAGACCTGCGTTTTGGATTTGCGTCACTTTTTTGCTGATCTCGCGCACGATGTCTAACCGCCATTTGTCGGCCTTCTTCAGGTCATCGCACTCGGACGCCAAGTACGGTCGTCTCTCTTTGTTGCCGCTCGTCTCGTCCAACTGCGCCGCACGCCAACGCGCCAAAGTGGTCATCGCTTTCTCCGCGTTTCGAGCCATTGCTTGGAATCAATGAAAACAACGCAAACAATCACTCCATTAAACACATTAAACAGCTGTTCGTCTGCTGTCTGTGTAGAGCTCTCTACAGACGAGTGGATAGAGGTTTGCGATTCAAAAACCTGAACAACATTTTCATCGACTTTACAGTTTTTATTAAATACTAAAATGTTAAACTACTCAAATGAGAAAAAGTAAAAAATATCAAAATTATTCTCTATATGCAGTTATATAATATATATAATATACACATTTACTTAATAATATAATGCAGTAACAGAATTATGTGGAAATTAACTAATGATTCATTTTAGGTTAGATTAATCAACAAATTTGACCAGAATTTTAACAAAAAACAGATTTTTTACAGAGTTTGTTATTCAAATCATCATTTAAATGATTGCACAATAATGAATGCGAAATAAATCATTTAAAAACTTGTCAACATTTAACAGTAGAAAAATTTAATCGAAGAAAAATTAGGCTAATTATTAAAAATGTATAGACAAAAATTTAAAATAATACCTTTAAAGATAGAAAATAGTATTTTCGCAAAAATTTCTAATAAAGTGAGCAAACATGTGAAGTTTGAATCTCAATCGTTCGTTCAAATTCTTAATTCCTTTTAAATCATAAAACCCTTTAACCGAATCATAAAATGTGAACGAATCAATTACACCGCAATCGCGTTACTCGATATTTCTTTGTGATAACAAAATTATCTCAATTGTTAATCAAAATGTTAAATTTTCTTAATTGTTGATATTAATTGTTAATAAATAGTAGCTAAAAAAATATGGTATTATTTTCATTCTAACAGTAAACTTATAAATTAAGAAAATAAAACAATTATAATTTGTTAGAATTATAATTATAATTGTTGGTTAAATTTTTGTTTTATTATAAGACACTTAAGATTCATAAGAACTTTTATATTTAATGATTCGAAACTTTTACACCTTTTGTTCGGTTTTAACAGAAATTCTAAATCAAAAATAAGAAAATGCCGAAAATTCCTGCAAATGTCAAACAATGAATAAATAAAATTGTCAAAACAAACGCACGTGTAATTAAATGTAATAAATTTAATTTGTTTAGCGTTGGAAATGAAAATAATTACAGGCGAGAGACCATAAGCGCACTCAAATTAATAGTCCCTCTCAACCAGTTTATTGAATATTAAATGAGATTTGCATTCAATCAGCGTTTACAGCATTTTAATGACGATTGTGTGATAAAACAACTCGTTTGTGGTATGCATTCAATTGAATGAATGCTTAAATCGTAAATAAAAATTTATGTTAAATTTGTTTATCGAAACTATTAAATCATATTTATATTGTTATAAACATATGCTTTGAGTACGTGTTGAGTGCGTCACTGAAATGCTATACAATCGCGATTAAAGGTATGAATAGAACTGCAATCGAGTTGAGAGTCGGTTAAGTAATAGACAGGCCTTGGAATCAATTGAATGCCAAAGTCGTAATTGTAGGCCAAATATTTGCGATTGCACTTCATATTAAGAGCTATTAATCTGTAATTTATATATATTTCATAACTTATCATAACTCACTTTCATTTATATTTCTCTTTTAATATCTCTTTAGAACTGCGTATAACTATAATTCACATCTGAATTGCTTTCATTAACTTTTACGACACATATTTTTCATTATTCTTGCAATAATAGTCGACAACATATGCCACACAAGTGTCACTGTTTTACAACAACTTTCGACGAGTTTAGTCTATAGTTTTTCAGTATTAAAAACAATTAAATAAACATTTATCAGAAAATATGAAAATTATTTGCGGTCTCGAGGGGTGAGTGAAGATTGTCATTATCTCTGAACTATTTCTCTGTACAAATAATTTTGATTCAGTGGCGCGTCGTTTTCGAAAGTGGTGTTAATCAGAGAAGACGGACACGTCTTGTCCGAAGTGAATGACGGCCCGAGCACTAACTATCTCGTAATTAAGTCTTTATTTTTATTAATTTCACACAAATTCACACAATTATGTAAATTATTAAAGTTAGTCGGTTTGGAGGAATGTCAGAACAGAATCAATTCGATGATAACTAAGGCCAAAGAGTTGGCACATCTCGAGCCCGACATCTGTTTGGATGCTTTGGTGAGTTTGGATGTGCTGTTCTCGATGAACACCTCAATTGATCACATATTGTTAGGGTTTGTGTATGAGTGGCTGTGAAGACGCGCAGCAAAACGAGAAGTTTGAGCAGTCGTTTATCGACAACTTTCATCGGTTTGTTTGGCATGACTTTGTCTAATAGAGGGTCACTTAAATTATGGCTGCTTATAGGATAACGAGACGCTGTACAGTCGATTCGGACACAGTCGGCAGTATATTGACGGCCACTGCGAAAGGAGGCATCGTTTTGATTGCCGGTAAATGCAAATCATTTCATGCTTTTGTCATTACATTTGGTTCGTTAGGCACTGGTTCTAACTCTTTGCTGTACAATCCGGACGACACCACTGCCCGATGCGGAGGATGGGGTCACTTACTCGGTGACTATGGATCTGCTTATTGGGTGTCGCAGAGGGCTATCAAAGCCGTCATCGAAGCCGAGGAAAACTATAATCCCTCCAAACATAGCGTAAAACTGGTCAAACAAATCATTTTCTCGCACTTCAAAGTAGTCTTGCTTTTAATGCTAAACTGATTCGCATTTAACAGATTATGTTTTGCAGATAACGCACGCGTTCGGCTTATTGGGACCCACTTATGTCAACTTCAATAAGACTGAGTTCTCGGGCTTATGCGCCAAATTGGCCGCCGGTAACCAGCATTTGACAGCTTAACTAAATTTAAATCTATTGCAATCAATTACAGCCGCTCTGAACGAAAAGGATTCGCTGTGCTGTGATATATTCAAAGAAGCGGGACATGATTTGGCCAAACATATCGTCGCTTTACTGCCGAACGTTCAAAAGGTCTGTATTGTTCTTATTCGAACTGAATTGAGCGCAATTTCAAATGTATACAATTATAAAGTTATGCAAAGCACGTGACATACATTTAATTTGCTAAAACTTGTCCGTCATTTGCCAAAACACGGATGACAGTGAAACACAGCTCTTTTGGTGATTTGCAAATATTTTAAAATTCAAGGACAACTCACTTAAATAACAAATAAGTCATAAAAATTATTGTTAATCACATGATGTTGTATAATATCAAAGTTTATATAACATCGCAATACTGTGTTGAGTAGTAATAAAGTAATGCAATACTTATCACAACTATGGTTATTATCTCTCATAACTACTGCTGCAGTATTTTTGAATCTCCTATTTTATGGACTCTAAAATATGTTCACATTAAGATAAAAATCTTGAAAAGTTTAATAAAACTTTTATTTTGTATCAAATTTAGATTAAATTATGATTAACTTTATTTTACACAAAAAATATTAATAGTAAGTTTAAAAATTAACACTTTAAATATGTATTTAGATGTTAATTACATAAACTTGAAGATTTAGATTATATTCGTGTTTATATTAGCGTCTATTTTGATATTTTTTGTGACTCTTATCCTGAATAATAACTTACACGAAATTTGTAATCTGAAACAGAAAGCAAGGTTTCAAACCGTATTAAAAATTAGTTAAATTAACCGTATTAAACCGTAGTCAAACCGTATTAAAAGTTTTCGGTCATACAGTATTGCGAGAAATTTTGAGAATTAAAATGTTATTTTACAGTATATTTTGTGAATAAGTTATTCGATTAAAAATAATTATATTTTTTAGGAATTATTGGAAGAAAAGGGCGGTCTTTTTATTGTTTGCGTCGGCTCTATATTTAAAAGTTGGAAATTATTAGAAAAAGGTATTTTTAATTGAAGCTTAACTCTAATCTATTACTTTTAAAATTGAATGAAAAGATGTCGAAATGCGAATCTATTCTGAAAACTCCGTAATTTTAATTTTTACATTTTTAAACATTTCAATTTTTTATAAACTTTAAAACCGAGATGTCAACGAAACTAACAAAGCGTGCATTTGAGAAAAAAATACTTGTACTAACAATTAATAGAAATTTGAAATAATAGGCTTTACTTCGGTTTTGAATGATCGCGTGTCCGAATACACTTTACTCCGATTGCGCAAAACGAGTGCAATCGGTGCCGCATTTCTCGCCGCGAAAAAGGCTGACATTAACCTATCGATTGACTTCACTAAAAATTATGAAGTCTTATGGCATTACAAAGCGAGTCATATTAATGGTTCGAATGGAGTGAACGGAACAAATGGAACAAATGGAGTGAACGGTATGAATGGCATGAATGGTACGAATGGTATGAATGGATCAAATGGCTTAAACGGTTCTAATGGCCAGTAATCTGTGTTTTAATTATAATTGTATACATTGTTGAAAAAGTTGATCGAAAATTATTGTTATAAATTCAAGCTTTTGTTGTTATTGTTGTAAATAAGTGGCTGATAAACAACTACATAACTGAACAATAAGTTTAATATTTATTTAATATTTTGTGAATTTCCATAAATATAATAAAATCAATTTTTTTATTTGTAAGTTTTTTAAAATTGTAAAATTTAAACAATTTATTCGTCTCTAATTGATATTTTTTGTGATTAATTTGTACACGTGATATTTAGCGTCTCTAATACTTGTTGTAACACTAATTTAATTAATAATAATTATTGTCAATTTGAATTCTTTTATATATATATGCATAACTAATGTTCTTAATCTAAATAAATGCTTTATAATTAAAACTTTGCCGATTATAAAATAACAGACGGTGTAATGTTTGATATAATAAAATATATATTCATGTAAATCAAACGTAATAGTAGTAAACCGCAAAAACATTGTTTTTAATGTATTTTATAGTTTAATAACTTAAAAAGTGCCAAATAATAAATAAATAAAAACATGTTATGTGTGTATAATTAATGATATAATTAAATGAAAAAATAGATTAGCATCTGTTAATTTTAATTATTAAAATAGCTTAACATTGTCAGAATAAATCATACATCATATCATTATTAATTTGTACATTTTTATAATCACAAGCTAATCATTAAACGTTTAAGACTCACGTTAACTGTAATAAAATGTGATAAATGACTAGCAGTAATGATGCGAATGTCAATAATACAATGCACATACTATTCATACTATTCTTTACAAAACATATCTATACTTAAAAATCTTACTTTTAAATATTTACATTTTATCAAAACAATAAATCACGAAAACGGCTGTCAGCTATTGTCAGCCGAAGTTGTCTGCATCGCCTCCGGCGGCAAATCGTTTGAGATCTTCTAAAGGTTTGAGCGGTCGTTTCGGCCAAGTTTTGGCTTTCTTTAAATTCGCACTTTTCTCCGATAATGCTTCCATTTTTAAAATGTATGGATAAATATTTTGCTCAATCCATTCTGAAAATTGAATTTATAAATGTAAAATCGGATATCTTAATTATAATTTTCTTCAATTTCACATTTTTTTAAATTTTAGTTTTAATTCGATAAAAATATAGTAATTTCTCATATGTATTACAAGTTAAAATGATATTTTAAAATACCTGAGACAGTATAGTCATCATATACTTCTTTAAGTGCTTCTTTGGCTGTTCTTAAAATAGACTGCAAACTATAATAAACAGATGAATATTCTTGAAGTCCTGTTAATTTAAATTAAATGTCAATACGAGTATTTTTATCATAAAAATTAATTAATTTTAAAATAAATTGACTAAATTAAATAAAACTCAAATCAGTTCGAAAGTGTTTTATCAAATGTGTTGTTTTAGTCTTTATTTATCCTAATAATAATGTCAAATATTTTATATATTTTGCTAAATCCTAATCCTTATATAATTTTATATTTTTAATTAATTTTGAAAATTATTTTAATAAATATATGGTTATTAAAATCTAACGCAAGATCGTAACATTTTATGTATATTTAAATATTAGTAAAGAGATATACGAGATATACGAGTAATTGTTGTACGATATACTATTTTTATTACTATGCATGCAGAAAATAATTATGATTAATGATTAATTTTTATTTGTGTATTGTTGTAATAATTGCATATTAAATTGAGCCAAACCTTCATCGACTCGATAAGGACTCGATATATTGTGACGAATATTGTAGTCCGTGAGCCATGCTTTATGTATAGTGACATCATATAAATAGTCATTAACTCTTTTAATGGCGTCCGCGTGCTGTTGCATAAGTCGGTACACCGAAGAACCGGGGAAAAAACAATTGGCTGTTCGGCCGAACAAATGCGGATCGCTGTCCAGATCCACTTCTTGCTGATTGTATCGATAGTATGCATTCCCGTTATTGCTATTGCATCCCATTATTTTGTCAAACTTTTTAAATATATTTTTGCTGTCATAGACTCCCTCACTATTGGTCAACAAATTTATAACAAGTGACGGCAATCCGGCGGGGAATAGTTCGCAGAGTGTGGCCAAATGGTCGTAACGCTGCCAACCAGTTATTGCGATGCCTCTTATAGATTTGAAATTTTTCTGTTGCTCTGCCATGACCTGCAAATGCGCACAATTAGATCCGCTAATCTCTCTTTTAATTCATTGTCACTCACTTCCAGCCACGCTTCGTTATTTTCGAGGTGCATCTTAATGGTGGGAACTGTTAGCGTTTCGCCAAAGGCACCTATTCATGCAATATATGTAATATTTTATTATATTTAGACCACTTTAGAGTTGTGATGCTCACCCTTGAAGGCACTCGCGGCCCACACGTTCGGAAATGTTTCTGAGAGTGTCATCCATTGCGAGTACGGAATAAACCGATACACATCTACAACAATATAAATAATGTCAATAATGTTAGAAATTTGAAATAATAATAAAAACGAGGAAATATAAACAATGAAAACAAATCTAATGTAACCTTTGATGTACGTCCAGATCATGGGTTCGACGCCCAGACTGGAGAGCTGGAACTCTTTGATTTTGTCGGTCGGGATTTGCCGAAGCATGTCATCCCAGATGATGGGAATGACGTTATGCTTGTCGCGCACGTATTTGGCGACGCGCGCCACGTGCGTGAGGAAGAGCGAGTCGCGCTCTTTGAAGCGGCATTTGTCGCAATAGCCCAAATGGTACACTTCGTCACAACCGATGTGCAGCCACTTGCTGTGCGCGTGCAAACTCATCACTTGATCGATAATTTCGGTGACCAACGCGAACGAATCGTTCTTCGAGGGACACAAGGCTTGCGGGAAGTCATCGCTGAAACGATTTACACATAGTTTATTCATTGTGATCAGTTGTACTCTCACTTACACTTCACGCAAGTGTCGAAACTCTTGCAATTTGAGGAAAAATTCGAGGTGACCGAAGGTCTGCACGAGAGGTATGACTTCGAAGTCGAGACTCGTGGCCGAGTCCACGATCTGCTTCACGTCGTCCACCGAATACGCGTTTCCGGCCGCCGCCGGCTTCAGGTCCGCCCAAAACGGGAACATGTCTTCGTACTCGAGCAGAATGGCGTTCGCGCCCGACTCGCGCAGCAGAGGCAGCACCTGAGCGACAATCACTCGTGACTCAGTCACGACTCGCACGCGCGCGCACGTGACTCACCTGCTTGTAGTACGAGGGTTTGGGCGGCGCGCCCTTAAGGTCGAAGTGCACGACGCGCAGCGCCGGCACGAAGCGGTGGCGCGCGCCGACGCCCACCGCCAGCGGCTGCGCCTCCGCCGGCCTGAGGGGCGCCACTCTTGCGCTCTCGAACTGCGGTTTGCGGTCGGAGTCGGCGTCGACTCGCCTGACGTCGAGCCGAACGGGTTTGTCGTTCGGCGAGCGCTTCGGAGTGACTGCCGAAGTGGTGCTCTGCGGGAGAGAGAGTGAGTCACGTGTTGTGTGGAAATAGTGTGGTGTTTGGCATACGCTGTACTGAATGGCGACTAATATGAAGAGCACGAGAACGACGGCGAGAATGACTGACTTTCTTCGGTACAAACGGTTCCATATGTTGATGAAAATGACAAACAAGTTCTGCACGCAATGTCTGAACCATTGCGAGCAAATCACTCCGTAAGCCATGGCGAGTATCACAGCATTGGCGCGACGAAGAAGTGGTGAACGACTGTCTCAGTCATCGATTCGTTCAACAAATGCTAAAATGGACGCAAAACACAACAACAGAGCAAACAATCGCACACTCACTCAACACTCCCTTCGCTCACTCGCACAGCATTGTGATGCGACGCGCGCCACTTTCAAAAGTTTATTTCTATCTGTTTATTCAAACTTTCCATTATATTGTCATGAACAACGAGTTAAATGTGTCTTTCGTTTGAGTCCGCATTTCCGTGTTTGCGTCGGAGTGCACATCATTTGCTGCTTTCAATTCCCCGTGAAATCGCTTTCGAGAGTTACACGAATTTCTTGCGCTGTCGTCGTCGCGAGTGTTGGCGTCGCATCACTTTCGGTTCACTTCTCCTTTCGTCGCCGCACTGACTCGCGGTCGCGCCGCTCGTGTCGTTGCGTTTGCAGGCCTCGCACTGGACGCCAATGAAGCCGCGCCGACAGCGACAGCGGTTGACGCCCACACAGCGACCGCCGTTCAGACAGGGAATGACGCACGTCGAGTACTCGCATCTGTCGGGGTAGACATCGGTCACTCGCCTGTCATCGCGCGCGCGCGCGGACGCAAACCTCGGGCCGTAATAGCCTCGTCGGCACCAACACGTGTCCTTCTGAATGCATTTGCCGCCGTTCAGACACTTCTCTCTGCAGATCCCGCCCTAACAAACACGACAAACAATTCAATTGCGACTTCAATTGTGAGTTGAATTGTCGGTTACCTCGCAGTGCAGGCCTTGGAATCCGGCCGAACACGAACAGACGCCGGGACTGACACACGTGCCGCCGTTCATGCATTGCGGGTAACTGTGAGAACAATACCAGTTAATATGCCATAACTAAGCAACAAATACTAACCAAAGAGCAGACTCGCAAAATTTACCCAAAAATCCTGTCAAAAAAATGGAATAAATCGTTAAAATGTTGAATATTAAAGATATGATAACTATAAAGAACGCAACACTTTTGCGAAGTAATGACTGACGAGATAACAATCTAACGATTTATTTATATATTTTTACAAAACTTAATTCATAAAAATATTTTATGCATAACTAAAAAAACTCTACTAAATATTACGAGAACACCAAAGTTTTAATACACAAATATAAATGCAATCTACAAACGAAGCACATGTTTGTTGTAATATCAATGTTAACGCATTTTCCTATTTTTTATTTTAACGTATCTTAACTTTTTAACCAAATATGAGTTAAATAAAAACAAGTCATTTAAGCCTATTTTGATTTATTATAAGCCTATTTAGCCTATTATTATTGAGCCTTTTTAACAAATTTTTGATTTTATAATATTAAAGTCACATAAAATGCTCATTTTTAGAAATTTCAAAACTTTTTACATAAATTTTTACTTTATAATTATATATAAGTAATAGTATTAGTTTGTAGGGAAAGTTATGCGCTTTTTATGTACTTTTGTGACAACATTTATTTACATTACGCCAAAGCTATTGAAGCCAATATTAATAGCAAATCTTTTAGTTATATAATTGTCTAAAATTTTGTCATTTAACTAAAATCAAAATATCTTTTGTTTGGCTGATCACTCGTTGTCTTTCGAAGAGTATCATTATTACCAATTTTATGTTTTGCGAGTTTAACCTTAATTGTAAAGCAATTGAAGGCACGCTAAAAAGATTTTCTCGTTATGACACTTATATATAAAGACCTCAAATTCAGGAAAATCCGTATTCTTTATTAAAGGCTGGAAATACAAAATAGATGTATATAAGCATAAATTAGATCAAATGAAGGTTTTTAACAAT
>JAQIYA010000649.1:0-18014 GCA_034699355.1 Microtritia minima
CCGATAAAAAACAATAATAAAGATCAAAAGTGGGAACGACTAACAACTCCTCAATTCAGTTATGCCGACTCTGAAGATGATTTGGTCACACCCGCCAAACCGAAAATGAGAGTCATTTTTGAAACCACATCTGCTAAACCCAATAAAATTAGTGCCAAATTCAATGATAGTAAGAAAAAAAATGTCACCAATAATTCGGATCGCACTTTGAATAGCGGTTTGCAATTTGGATGGCGTTCGTCGATAAATCACGGAAATGGAAACTCTAACTCACAAACCACTAGCACTCAAACGACTAAACCGAAAAGTGCATCTCTAAATAGTTATTTGGGAGTGCAAACAACAGTTCGTCCCAAACAGCCAATCACTACAACCACAACGAGAACCACATTAAAGCCAACCAAATCACCAGTTAATGTTGTAACTGAAAGTGTGGCAAACAATAAAAAACAGCAAAGAATTGGCAGTTGGGTTGACAGAGAAAGTTTCGATGAACCCGAGGATAATAATTGGGAGCGCACACCAATCATATCTCAACCCTTAGTGGAAGAAGAATATAACGGCGAACAGCTTCCAGAGAGAGTTGAAGAAATCACTGCTTCACCAAGAAATTCAAATCAAAGGGAAATGATAAATGAGGAGAACGCCAATCACGACGACCCGACTAATTGGAAACTCGAAGATTCAATTCCAGGCACACCCGTCACTGATTATCCAACTTATGCTTCAGTGCCGCGAACATCGTTTAACTGCAAAGACCATGAATGGCCGGGTTATTACGCTGACGTTGAGGCACAATGTCAAGTATGTTCAGCTATTTCCTTTAATTCGATTTAAGTATCATCCTTTATCATGCTCTAAATTTATTTATCAATTTTATCAAATATAGTCCCATAATTCAGTAGTTTAAAATTTTTGCATAAAGTTAATTTAATGGTAACAATTATTCGCTTTAAATTAGTGCTATAAAATTTTTAATTTATTTCAATTTCCTTCTTTAAAGCTAAAAGTATGAACAAACGTAATTTTGATATTTCTTGAAAATTAAACAACTAGCTATTAAATATTACATTAATTAATAAAAGTGATAGTCAATAAGTTAAGGAACTGATTGATTGATATAATTAGAATATCTTTAAATATTTTTTATTTTAATCGATAGGTTTTATTAATTTTTTTAGTCAATTTCTCCAAAGTTCAGATTTTATTATTATTGCCTTTAATAATAATAAATAAGTAATAAAAAATAAATGGTAATAAATACTCAAAATATAAGAGAATAAACCATTAAAATAAAAATTATTTGTAATTTTTCAAATATTTGACAAATTTTTAGGAAATTACTTTTGCTTTTTTTGTTGATAAAAATGCCGAAAATTTAACGAAATTATAGATTTAATTTATAAACAAATTAGCAAATACTGTTATATTACAGTAAATATATTACCGATGTTTACATAATTGTATACTTAACTTTACTTTAATCGTATACTAAACTTGTTATCAAAAATGCTTAAAGTAAAATTTATTACAATTATCACATAAATATTTATATCGTTATTTAAAAAATATATATCTTTGAAACCTTTATAAAATATTTTTTAAGGTATTCCATATTTGCCAAACGGGTGGACGTAAGGATTCGTTTCTATGTCCGAACGGAACTATATTTAATCAGCAACTCTTTGTGTGCGACTGGTGGCATAATGTTCAATGCGATGATAATCCTTCTCATTTCGGTCTAAATCAGAACATTTACGATTATAATTGGGAATCAAAAAGAAGTACAACCACTCCATCGCCAGCGCGAGGAAGTATAAGAAGAACTGCAACCATACAAGAAATTGATGACTTATCGACACCAGCGAGAAATACTGGCGTAACGACTGAAGCCATCGAAAGTGACACAGTCTTGAACGAACCTGAAGACGTGTCGACTGACGCCATCGAAACAGATGAAAAGCCTATTCTGGTTAGCAAATCATCGCGACTCACTTCACCTGTTAGATACAGGTCTACCAGATATAGTGCTCATTCATCGCGTAGAAAACGCGACGATTAAGTTAATTATGAATAAATATAATTTGTTAATATAGTTGTTAAATGTTTACATTTTGAATGAAAGATTGAAATGTTAAAGTCCGGCACAAAAATCGTTGCATATTAATATTGAATGAACTCACTTTTAACATTAAGATCATCAATAATTATAATATATTATAATCATTTATTAAATATATATCATTCATTAATTATAACAAAATAAAAGTCTCGTAATGTCAAATGTAATTATTCTCTGGACTAATGACTAAATACTAGTTAATTTCATATTATTAATATAGTTTTGATACATGTCTAGTGATTTGTTGGATACTTTTACAACTCTTTGTTGACCTCTTTTAATATATTCCTGATATATATTAAGGCTGTTTTCAGAAATTGCTGGTGGCTTAACAGATATAGTATTATATATATGTACAGAACCTGCTAATGGTTTAATTTTATTGTCGGAACAAATATTTGTATTGTCCAATCCGTCTGAATTTATTTTCAAGTCAATATAATTGCTATATAATTCGAGATCACTTTGTCGAGGAGTTGCCACTAGTTTTCCATATTTAAGCTTAGAATTTGTTAACATACTATCAAATGTCCGAAATGGCGAGCTTCGCGATTCTTCGGTATCGTCTAAATTGGAATTATCACACCCGAGAATAATATCATTGTTCTGATCGTCTTCATCGGATTCACTTTCGAGTTCACTGGCACTGCTAGAGGTGGATGAGGTGGAAGCATATCCTGAAACGGATGGGTTCGGTGGCGGCAGTTTCGAACCACTCGAGCCCATCAACGATTCGCGCCTCTTTCCCGGCCGTACGCGAATGCAGAACGGACTGTAATCAGCTGTAAAGTTAGGCATAAAATCTTTGCAGGTATGCAATATGTTAAATGCTAGAGTATCGGTAAACACTGTTAACTCATATGGTCTATACTGCTCATAATAGCCATCAGTTCGTTCGTCGAGTCCGTAATCTTTTAAGACACACATTATTGAGTTAGAGTTTCCCTTATAAACTTCAATCGCAGCGCGAGGTAAACATCGCGCCAAATCATCGGAACACCAGTTTGTGTATTTTTTCTCAACGTATTTATTAAATATTTTTCCACTCGCAAGAGAATGGTGTAAATAGAAATCTGTAGATAAGTCCCAAATTGGCAGAGATTTATTTGCTTCATAAATACCAAGAAATAAATTCATGACATTCTGTTTATTGGCGTCTGAAAAAGCATTACTATAATAACGCGAAAGAGTTTGCATTATATCTCTCGAGTGAGACGAAAGTGGCGCTATTTTTCTATAAGTTTTAATTCGGTGAACTAATTGTGATCCACCGTATTGTAGTGCCAAAGTGTCGCCGTGATCCTCATATAATTCTTCTAACATGCGAACGGTATCGGTTTCAAACTGCAGCTCTGGTTTGTTGAGCACTCCCAGAGCGTAGAGTTGAAAAGCGAGCGCCACTTTTCCCAATGCAAACTGCGCCGTATTAGTGCGATCTAAACAGTCCACACAATTCACGCGAACAATTCCAGTCTGAAGCATAGAGCCGTATGCAGTTCTATAACCGCCACCAAATCTTTTGTCTCGTTTAATATATGAACGAATATTATTATTGTTAAGACACGTGGCTTTGCTTTGAAAAATACCGTTTGCTTTGAGAATATGATAAGCTATATGAGACAATCTGCTCATAACGTTAGCGTTCTTAATCTTATTAATCCTTGCCATATCAAAGCCGATGTAATTAATTTGATGTCTTGGCGGCAAAAATTGATTTAAATAATCAACAGTACTAATAAATTCATTGCTGAGAACACTTTCGTGAGGCTTTTGCTCCCTTTTCTTAACTAAGTTCAAAACTATTATTGGAGAGCCGTATCGATACAGGAGTTGATTGAAGTGACGACTCGCTGCTTCACAATATGGATCCACTATATCAACAGCTATTGTAGGCTTTGGAACCATTTTTGATATGTCTTGAGACCAATGAGAAGGAATAGAGCCACGCATTTGAACGAATGATGTATAAAAGCCATTCTTAAATGAAGAGACACTCGAGTCGTGCACTATTTGTTCGCTCTCCACTTCGTTGGCCACATCTCCTTCACAATTGGCGCCTCGTTTCAAAAACCTCGTCCCCGCGTACTTCTGCGATCTGCGCGCTATTAACGTTAAATATAGTGGACGACCGAAAACGCTGATATTATTTTGACCGACAAATCCGTGACATATATATATAATCCAATCGGAATGCAAGTCGACTGACTTAAGTAAATGGTAATTCCATACGAACTTATCGATAGGTCTGTTTCTCACGCCTCCACAGAAGGGCTCGTCATTGTCTGCAGAGTCGACACCGATTTCCCAAACAGTTCTGTTCGACTCCAGATTCGACTTAATGTCACCATTTTTATGGAGAACTAAAGGAGTCATATTGTACTGCAAAGTGTGCGTCAAGTCATAGCTATAGCTGAAGTAAAAATTACTGGAGAGGTCGACGTTCTTAAACATCTTAACGTATTTGACCTCATCGTAGTTGGACTTATCGAACTCGTTGGGGATGTATATCATTGACGTGTCCTCAATCTTGTAGATGGAGTGACAGCCAATCTGCGCCACACGTCGTCTCTTCGTTATGAGAATCAAATAATAGCCCTCAAGGAATCGAATGAAGCCGACGATTCCGAACGCAGAGATGGTTCGGTTCAGACCCGAAGAGGACGACTTGTGACGATTGCCCACATCTATCCTCATAAGCATATCTCGAATTTCCTGCTGAGAGTACTCCACTTTGTCGTCGATTACGTTCAACTCTTTCGCTTCCGTTCGGTCTATTTTAAGCACTCGAAAACGGGTTTCCGTGTTATTCGAGCCAACGATAAATAATCGCTACAAGTTTAACAGTTTGGTCAACAATTCATTAAACAAATCGAGTTGTGATTCATTCATGCAATCACTCACCGCTTTGGTCTCGTAAAGCGCTATCTTCTGCACCCAACTTATGACCGGAAGAGACGGCTTGTATGCCATGTTTGGCTTATGTTTAGTGCGAAACCATATTAAATATCATTTAATCATATAATGTTAAGCAAATGTCATTTCAATATTATCACAATCTCTGCGTTGCGACGAATGAGCGCCACTCTAAACGAGTGACACTCTTAACGCCTGTTTGCGATGACGTCATGCGAGATAGTGATGACCAGCTATTGGGCACTCATTTATTTATTAAATTCGCATCAGATTATGTTAAGCTCACCATAAATATATTAATATTTCAAATATTTAACACATATTTACGTATATTTAGATTTCTTAGTTTTTTCCCAAAAAATATTGAATGAAAAGGTTTTCTTTTTTTTTGTAAGCGATAAAGTTTTTGAAAGTTTAGAAAGAAAACGATAGCAAATTTGGCGCAAATATTTAAGGCATTAATTGATATGAATTTTAAGAAATATTTGTTAACAAACTTGAATGACTGTGAAGTGAATATTATTTAACGAATGATCGCACAGATATACTCGCATTTGCAATAACCTTCAAACTTACACTTATAATAAAACTGGTTAACAGGTTAACTAAATTTACTATGTATTGCATAATTGACACGCTATACAAACGAAATTTTTGTTTATTAGATGTATGTTTGCTTTAACTAATTTTGCAAATAAATAATAATAATTTTCATAATTAAACAGAAAATTAAATTAAATTTCAAATTAGGTTCAAATGAAATAAAAGTTTTAACAGTTTGTAAGCTCTAAATGTGACCAAAAATTTAAATTATTAAATATTTTACTAAAATTTTATTTTAAAAATTTATCCCTCAATAGAGAAAGAAATTAAATTATTAAATATGTCATTACTTTTTTACTTATTAGCGAGAATTTCATTCACATAATGCGTAAAATGCTTCTCTTAAGGCAGTGATTGTTCAATAATTGAATTGCTATTCACGTGAAAGTAAACTTTTATGAAATCATTCATTATTTCAACTGCAGTTCAAATGGTGTGCAGTGTTGAGTGTGACGCGTGTGTGACGCATGCGCAGCGCAGCGCTGAGCCACGTATCTCTTCTATTATACGTCTATTCATTTGGCGTTCATTTGAAACCCAAACTTGCGATACGTTTCGCACGTCAATCATTAATTCTGACGCCAATAATTACGTTCACATAATCGATATTTGCTTGAAGTGAGACCAACATAACTACCAATTAGATCAGCGGTAATATAAACAAAATTAAATTGAAATTAATTAAAACATACGATTTAAAAGAGATACCAAATAATATGCCAAATTTGACGCGCACATTGAGAGTAGCACTGAATAGGGTTTGAAAGGTGGCGCACGTAATGTCTGCGTTGCGAACCGGTTTGCAAACGGCGGCACTTCATATGTCGTCCATTTTGGTTTAGGTCTTTGTTCCGCCAAAAGTGGTGCTTAAGAGCTCATCGAGTGGTGAACAGTTGGCACGCTTTGACACGCATTGACTCGCAATTGACGCACACCTGAGTCGAGCAATCGATCGATCGTTGTATTGATAGCTGTGAGCAGTGATCGTAATATCATAGCAGTGATGTCTCACTCGTCGCGCTTCACGATCGGAGACCTCGTTTGGGCCAAAATGAAAGGCTTCAGTCCATGGCCGGGAAAGATCGTGGACGGCTCGGCCACTAACCTGCGACAGAGCAAACCTCCCGGCAATTACCGCTATAAGTCGATTCAGTGCGTATACTTCTTCGGCTCGAATAACTTCGGTTGGATTCAAGAGGACGCTATCAAACCGTATCACGAGTTTAAGGAACAGAACTGCAAACTCAATAAGAGTCACGCCTTCAAAGAGGCGATCGAGAAGATCGAGGAGTTCATCAAAAGGGGCGGCGACGACATGGCGGACACGACGGCCACCGCCGGCGACGCCGCCGACACCGCCGTCGCCGACGACGCCAAAGGTGTGCACTAATGCCTGCTTTTCACCGTTGATTACTATGAATTATTGATTAATAGCTTCAAATCTTCCCTCTATTGAAGAAGAAATCGCCACCATTTTTACGGGTAATAAAAGTGGAGACGAGAAGAACTCTTCGGTGAGTACAAACTCGAACGCGACGTCCGCGACCGCGTCGAGCACTCAACGCGATTACAGCCGAACGCCGTTCGGGAAGTCGAAGGCGTCCAAAGCGAAGGCGACGGTCGTCTCTGCGCTCAACGACGAGGAGAGCGTCGCTCCGCCCTCTAAAAAGACCAAAACCGCTGAGGAGAACGTCAACTCTCAGCCCATCACCAAATCTCCCACTAAAGCGGCGCGTAATTTGTTGGCGCGAACGTCGCAGTACTTGTTGGACACCGGAAATGCCACGTCTAACGATCAGTCGGACGTCGACATGAGAGCCGTTTCGGCCAAAGCGAAAGGAATTCGCGCGTCGACTCTAAAGTTTGGGTTCATTGGTTTGGGTCTTATGGGACAGAGACTCTTAAAGAATTTACTCAATTCGGGACATTCTGTGAGTATTTGGAATCGCACTCCGAGTAAGTGCAAGGAATTCATTAAAGCGGGAGCCGTTAAGGCCAGCACTCCTTCCGATGTGGTCGCGGCCTCTGACATCATCTTCTCATGTCTCTCCGATCCGCACGCCGTCAAAGAAATTGTTTTCGGCAATTGTGGCATTTTGGCTGAGATAAGGTCGTCAAAGGGTTACGTCGAAATGACAACCATCGACGCCGACACTAGTAATGACATTTCGGAGGCCGTGCTCGCCAGAGGTGGCCGTTATTTGGAGGCACCGCTCATCGGCAGCGGTAAACTACAGGCGGAAGAGGGAAATCTCACGGTCATCGTTGCCGGCGATAAGTCGCTGTTCGACGAATGCAATTCATGCTTTCAAGCCATAAGCAAACACGCGTTTTATTTGGGCGGACAAGTGGGCGACGCCTCCAAAATGAATTTAGTTGTTTCGATGCTAATCGGAAACTTAATTGGCTCACTGGCCGAGAGTATGGCTCTCGCAGATCGTACAGGTTTGTCACAAAAGGATTTGCTCGAAATCTTATCGCTGTCGCCATTGAATTGCCAAACATTGATATCGAAAGGAAAGGCTATGATTGAGGGCGGGTTCGCCACCGAAATGCCATTAACGCATATGCAAAAGGATTTGCGACTCGCTCTACAACTCGCTGAGGTGTTCGAACATCCGCTTCCCATAACCGCTTCGACTAACGAGGTGTTCAAACACGCCAAGCATTTAGGGTACAGCGAACACGACGTCGCAGCTGTTTATATCAGATCCAGATTTTGAATTTGGCAACAAATTCAGGATTTATGTGTCATTTCGTCATTGATTTGAATGAAAATCCCGTAATTTCATAAAAACATGCGACTCATTAATATATAAATCTTCACGCAGTAATGATTTAATTATCCTTTCATTGGTCCAATTAATGCATGGATTGTTCACTTTTGGTATGTACGGCAGTCCTTTGCGAAGAATGTAATAACTATATTGCATTTTATTTGTTTATTTTATCTTAAATTTTTGACCCAAATTACAATTTTATCGTACATTTATTTGGTAAACTTGACAAAATGTAGACAATAATCTATAGATTCATAAAATTCAATTCACTTATTTTGTATATTTACGAAAATCTTTATTGTATTAAACTCATTGAAAGCCATTTTAATATTGCAGATCAAAAATGAATTAACTTTGTTTTAATTTATAAAAAACATATTCTTCGATGCATTAATTTCTAATATGATTTTCAGTTTATAAATACATAATTAATTTTAAAAATAAATACTTGAAGATGTTTTCCTTTCAATATATTGTATTAAATTTAATATAAAAGCAATTCAAGTTTATGACAATTTGTATTAAATGATACAAATAAGAATATAACGATTACAAATGCTTATTATGCCATTTTAAAAATGCTTTAAACTGTCAATAATATAAATATAATGCATTATTTATTCTCTCGTATATTTTGGGTATTTTCTTGAAGTTCTGATTTCAAAACGAGAGCGATATGTGTGACCGTTTTGGTATTTGGCAAATGACTGCACCAATTCGTTGTAGTGCTGCGCTCGCGAACCATCTAATTCTCGTCGACGCCGTGATGTTAGTATGGGAGCAGCGATAGGGGATAATGCGCTTTGTGTGTCCACTTCTTTTGGCAACTGTTCCACACTTTCAATAACACAACACGCTATTCGCACTCCAGAACTGCCAACTGTGATACTCGTAGCACTTTTAGGGTTACGACCATAATCGTCGGCTAATTGGTGTATCTTTAAGTATATTAGATATTATATATAAATTAAATCAATCGCTTCACAAAATAAATTGAATAATAGACAGATTTATTGAATAAAACCTACGACTAGAGATCGGCCAATAATGGTGTTATCGCCGGACAGCGCGAGATGAGCATATGTTAATTCAATATCAGTTTCGCCATTTTCATCGCATCTAATGTTTCCCAAATCTCCGACATGCCTCACGTCGTCCAACGGTCCGCCGTGATCCGAGTTGTATGGGTTATAATGCGTACCCGTTGACTGACAATCGCGCGATAAATTTCCCAATTCGTGAACATGAAAACCATGGCTGTGATGGTTGGAGTGTTTCTGGGAGTGTATGACAGCATGCGATGATTGTTCAGGTTCTTGTTCTAATGGTGATACAAGTGTTTCGCGCACTTCTCTCGAAGCAGGCCTGTGGTCATGACTGACCACTTTAAAGCCTTTAAGTTTAATATGCATACTTAATGGTCCTCTATTTTCTTTCTTTTGCCATAAGTTAATGCGTCCATAAACGTCTTGTTGATTAAGAAGAGCTATATGTCGATTAGGTTTGACTGCACATGTGGCGAATAAATAGCTATCTGTTTCATTAAGAATTTTTTCCATTTCTTCAAGTTTAGAATCTGATAATTTCTGGTTATTCATATCAAACATATAAGAGTAATGGCTTTTATTCTGATGATTGTGATAGTGATGGTGTTGACCATGCGTTTGATCGTCTTGATGGGCGTCACTTGTATTGTGTTCATGATTGAAAAACTTGTTTTTATAACTTGACTGTTCATGATTGTGTTCATCATTATTTAACTGATTGCTCGAATCAGATGACGTTGAATTTTGCTGATGACTTCTTTGATGAATATTTTTAACCATTTTATTAAACCATGATTTAAATTCACTTTCAGATATTTGCATTTTTCTTTGCACTTCTTCCATAAACGAATAATTTGTAAACAAATAGTTATTTAGTCCAGAACTCCATAGATTTCCATTTGACTCTAAAGGTTGATAAACAAATAATTAAATGTTTTTTTAGAATTCTAATTTTAAACTTTACTTTTAACTAAATTTTCGTGTTGATCACGATTTCTGTCATCATTTAGTTGGGCATCGTTTTGGTTAATCGATGTTGAAGTAGAATTATATTCATTATTTTGGTTTGAATCATGTTCATCGTTATGATGATTATGATTATTGTCATCATTATTGCTCTCGTCGTGATTATTCTCATGATGATCATCAGAGCGATGGTTATGATGAGAATCAGCGCTTTCACTGTTATCAGACTGGTTATGATGAGGAATATTCTCGTGAATACTTTCGTTTGAGTGAGGCTTTGTTGAGTGACGGCTGTTGTGCCCATTATTTGATGATTTTTTATGGTGAGCCCAATAAGCGATATGCTTTAACGCTCTTTCGTGGTGACCGATGTGTTGGTTAATGTGAGCCAATTCTGCGTGCATTGCCACAAATGCAATGTACAGATCGGTAATGTTTTTACGCAATTCAGTCACTTCTTTCATGCATTCTCCTTCACTGATATCAACTTTACTTTCAGAAGTTTGCGGTGATTTAGTTGTTCCAAACCCTAAATGCGAGAAAACCTGAATATATAAAACAAAATTTTCAAATTCGACGAACAATTACCGCTTTCGATTTGATGGGAAATTTTTGATAGCGTGTCGCTCACATCCTTAATACTAAATGAATTAATATTCACCAATTGAGCAATTATTATGAAAAGAGCGAAATGATGTGCGTTAACCATATTGGAGTAATTATCTTATTTGATGCACAACTTGTTTTGCAGTGCCAGTCGTGAGAGAATACTTTTTAACTTAAATAGTATTTCTAACATTTCTAATCTAAGTTCAAGTGGAAGGGTATCAGTGTTTGTACGTTCAACGTATTCAGACATTCAACAAGTTTATCATAATATAATATAATTTTTGTTTCTTAAATTGAAAGATAAGTTTCCGAAAAGTTAGTTTTCGAGGTTTATTTACATTAATGTATTTAAACAACTAAGTTATTCTCTACATTCTCTATTAACAATTACCTTCAATAATATCTATACATCAATACAATTATTTATTTTGCAATACATTGCAAGTACATATTAGCTAATAATGACAATTTTAAACAACTCTTTTAACCATATCTACAAATACCAAACAAGTGAATTCAAGTCAGTTTTTTGGGTTTATCTTGTGGTGACCACGACTGGATTTTGGGCGGTGTCGTCGAGTACGGCACATAAGCGCCGTCTGTGCCGCTCAGGTTCGGCTTGTGGTCAATCATCCACCGGTGTTGAGCCATAGTCTGCTTAGTGGGCGGTATGTCAGTCGAGTAGTGCATCCAACCGTGCCATTCGGGCGGGATTTGACTACCGTCGTAGTCGAGGTACACGTCGTCCGAGTACTCGACCCAACGGTTGCGGCCGTGAAAGAGCTCGTTGTTCTCGTAGTACTTGTTGCCCCTCTTGTCCACACCCACTAATGTGCCCATTTTCAAGTCGTCCATTCTGTCAAACCAACACTCAATCAATTCCAGTATTAATTATGATTTGCATAACACGTCAAACCTCAACAACTTCTTCACCGAACCGATGACTCCTCCGTTGTGTCTCACAATTCTGATGAATCGCATCGCTTTATCGATGCCTAACCATTGCGTGATTGTGGGCATTGCTCTCGATTCAGATAAATAACATTAAATCAATTAAGTATGAGTTAATAACTTGTGTTACTATTTATACACTACTGTACAGACTTGTAATTTACAAGTTGTAAACACAGACTGTATTGATATTGAATAGAGACTCAAATGGACTCAAATTAACATTAATAGTGTTGAGTCTCGTTAGAGTGAGTTACGTCGTGAGCAAACGCTACTCATTGGACAGCTGTGGTGATGCAAAACACACGTGAGATTGCAGTCATGTGTGCGTTCATTTGACGCTCCAATAACTCATTTTGATCACAACTAATTCAACACATTTGCACATTTGTTATATATTTAAATACCGGTATTTTTCCAAAATTGTTATCACTTTATGTGTTCATGCATTTTATAAACTGTTTTTTTTAAAGTTTTGCTAAACTTAGTGTTATCATCAAAACCAATGTGTGATACGCTTCAACATTAGATTAGATAACGAGCGGATTTAAAATTTGTACAATTGATAGAAATAAATCAATTATGGTTTGCTTTTACATTATAATGTAATCAATATATTGAGCATTCATGAGACGATCTGACCGTTAAACCGGTTTCGCAACACTTGTGAATCTCGATTTCAAATCATTTCACTCTATTAATTATCATTTCTACACTCATTTCAAACAAATTTTCAAATCAACTTTTATATCAAACAAAATACTTGATTAATAAGAAATGGCAAAGAGATCATTCAACATGAATACCAACAAAATATTGGACGCATTAAAAGAGCGTATATTAATAATAGACGGCGCGATGGGAACTATGATCCAGAGATGCAAACTCGAGGAAAGCGATTATCGCGGACACGAGTTGGCCGACCATTGCGTTTCACTGAAGGGAAATAACGATTTATTATCGCTAACCAGACCTCAACTCATTTACGACATTCATTACCAATATTTAGAATCGGGTGCCGATATAGTGGAGACGAACACGTTTAGCGGTACGTCAATCGCTCAAAGCGATTATCAGTGCCAACACTTATCGTACAGAATTAACAGAGAGTCGGCTGTATTGGCGAAGAGAGCCTGTCATGACTTTGGCCAACGATATGGTTGCGACAAATACGTTGCGGGAGCGTTAGGGCCCACCAATAAAACGCTTTCCATCTCGCCTTCGGTGGAAAATCCAGCGCTAAGAAACATAGACTGGGATACACTCGTCGAGTCGTACAAAACACAGGCTCAGGGCTTACTTGACGGCGGAGTCGATGTGTTACTCGTTGAGACCATTTTCGATACCGCCAACGCTAAGGCGGCCTTATTTGCCATTCACACCATTTTCGATGAGTGTCCACATTTGAAAGTTCCTATTTTTATATCGGGTACTATAGTAGACCGAAGTGGTCGAACTCTGTCGGGACAAACGGGTGAAGCGTTCGTCATCAGTGTATTGCAAGGCCAACCACTAGCTGTCGGTCTGAATTGCGCTTTAGGAGCGACTGAAATGAGACCATTTATTGAAAATATAAGTAAATTTGCGACCGAAACGTATATCATTTGTTATCCAAACGCCGGTTTGCCGAACACATTCGGCGAATATGACGAAACTCCTGAACAGACTGCTCAACAAATAAGAAATTTTGCAATCGATGGTTTGGTTAACATTGTGGGCGGTTGTTGTGGTACTACTCCACAGCATATCAGACAAATAGCCAACGCTGTGAATGGCATTAAGCCTCGAACACTTAAGAGTAGTAAAATGTTTAGCGAAAATTTACTTTTATCTGGTTTAGAGCCAGTTATTATAGCGAGAGATGCGTTGTTTGTAAATATTGGTGAACGTTGTAATGTTGCGGGTTCTAAACTATTTGCTCGTCTCATAAGACAAGGCAAATATAATGAAGCGCTACTAACGGCGAAAAATCAAGTCGAAATGGGAGCACAAGTGTTAGATATTAATATGGATGAAGGAATGCTGGACAGCAAAAAGGAAATGATAAATTTTTTAAATTTGATCGCAACAGAGCCGGAAATATGTAAAGTGCCGCTCTGTATAGATTCGTCTAACTTTTCCGTTGTTGAGTGCGGTCTCAAGTGTGTTCAGGGAAAGTGTATCGTTAATTCAATCAGTCTTAAGGAAGGAGAAGAAGATTTTATTAAAAAGGCCACTCTAATCAAACGATATGGCGGTGCGGTTGTGGTGATGGCTTTCGATGAAGATGGTCAGGCGGCCGACCAAGAGAGAAAAGTGCAAATATGTCAAAGAAGTTTTAGTATTTTAACGGGAAGTAAAGTGCAATTCAATCCAAATGATATCATCTTCGATCCAAACATATTAACAATCGCTACTGGAATGGAAGAACATAATGAATACGCCATCGATTTTATTAATGCCACCAAAAGAATAAAAGAATTATGTCCTGGGGTTAGAATAAGTGGCGGAATATCAAATCTTTCTTTTTCGTTTCGAGGAATGGAAAAAATTCGCGAAGCAATGCATTCTATATTTTTGTATCACGCAATTAAGGCTGGTATGGATATGGGTATTGTAAATGCCGGTTGTCTTCCTCTTTATACAGACATTGAACCAGTTTTGCTCGAACTTTGCGAAAATTTAATTTGGAATCGAGACCCGAATGGCACTGAAAAGCTGCTCGAATACGCACAGAAATATGGCAAAAATGAAAAGTTATCTGTTGAAGTCGAAGATTGGAGACTTGAAGTCGTTGAGGATAGACTCGAACATTCTATTGTCAAAGGAGTCGATGAGTTCATTGAAATAGATGTGGAAGAGTGTCGGATTAATACTTCTCGATATCCGCGACCGTTAAATGTTATTGAAGGACCGCTTATGAAAGGAATGAGTATAGTCGGAGATTTGTTTGGTGAGGGAAAAATGTTTTTGCCTCAAGTAATCAAATCGGCGCGTGTCATGAAAAAAGCTGTGGCGTATTTGATTCCGTTTATGGAAAAAGAGAAAACTGCTGACGCCAGCAGATACGCGGGAACTGTTGTGTTGGCCACAGTTAAGGGCGATGTTCACGACATCGGCAAAAATATTGTTGGGGTTGTGTTGGGTTGTAATAATTATCGAGTTATCGATTTGGGAGTAATGACTCCTTGTGATCGAATTATAGAAACCGCTGTCAAAGAAAATGCAGACATAATTGGATTAAGCGGTCTCATTACTCCATCGCTCGACGAAATGATTTTTGTGGCAAAAGAATTGACTCGCGTTGGAATGAATGTTCCGCTTTTGATCGGCGGCGCCACCACTTCCAAAAAACATACAGCTGTTAAAATAGCTCCTCGCTATTTAAATCGACCGACTATTCATGTTTTAGACGCTTCTAAAAGTGTTGTGGTTTGTTCTCGACTATTAGACGAGTCGCAGAAACAAGAATTTTTAGAGGATATTATTGAAGAATACGAAGATATTCGACAGGATCACTACGACTCGTTGCGGGATAGGAATTATCTTTCCATTGAAAAGGCTCGTCAGCGCAAGCTTCGTATCAATTTTGACAGCACATCAATTAAAAGACCCACTTTTATCGGAACTCGAGTTTTTAAAAATTATGATTTGAATAAATTAATTAATTATATCGATTGGAAACCATTTTTCGATGTCTGGCAACTACGAGGCAGATATCCTAATAGAGGATATCCAAAAATTTTCGCCGACGAGCACGTCGGTGGTGAAGCTAGAAAGGTGTTTGACGACGCAAACAAACTGATCGCTAATCTTATAAATACTGAGCGTTTACAAGCCCGAGCTATAATTGGATTTTATCGTGCAAACACTATAAACGAAGACGATATTGCTCTTTATGATGACGATGGCAATCATTTGGCGACATTGTATGGTTTAAGACAACAGGCAGAAAAGGATTCTCACGACGATTCGCCTTATCTTTCACTTTCCGACTTTATCGCGCCCATAGAGAGTGGTATTTCTGACTATATTGGCTTATTTGTTGTCAGCGCTGGCTTTGGTTGTCAAGAGATGTGCGAATCATTCCAAGACAAACTTGACGACTATGGAGTGATTATGACAAAAGCTATTGCCGATCGTTTCGCTGAGGCTTTTGCGGAAGAATTGCACGAAAGAGTGCGCAAAGAGTATTGGGGCTATAGTTCGAACGAAAATTTCGAGCCAAACGAATTGCATCGAATCAAATATGACGGAATAAGACCTGCACCCGGCTATCCGAGTCAACCCGATCACACCGAGAAGACAACTATGTGGACATTGATGAATGTGAGAGAGCAGACTGGCATCGAGTTGACTGAGTCGCTTGCTATGAGTCCCGCCGCCTCTACGTGTGGCTTATACTTCTCGAATGGCAGTTCGAGATATTTCGCTGTTGGAAAAGTACAGAGAGATCAAGTCGAGGATTACGCTAAACGAAAATCAATGTCTTTATGGGACACTGAAAAATGGTTATCTTCAATACTTGCCTATGACTGCGATGAAGAATAAGTTTTTTAAATTTATCAAATTTATTGGAAAATTAATATTTTATGAGTTAATTGTTTTTCATCGTGAAAGTATTCATTAAATTTTTAAATTTTTTTCAATGATTATAATCATTAAATCAACTTTCAACATCTAAAACCATTCTATTGTTGTTTTATTATATGTAGAATTTTATACCTTATATAATTTATATGTATACCCGTCTCCTCATCACCTCTTCCGATAACAGATAAAGTAAAGGTGGATATTAAAAGTTTTTCCAATATTTTTCATTAGCATTAAGCTCAGAAGCTCACTAGTATTAGTTTGAGCTGAGCTTATTATTATTGTTAAATTTTATTTTGAGCTTAATCTTGAACTTTATATAGTAATTTTATAATTTTCATGAACTGTGAGCTCAAAGTTTTAAAGTTTTCAAGCTTAGCTTGAGTTGAGCTTAAGCTAGTTTGAGCTTTTTCACATCTTTAATATACAGAAGCTAACAGTAGCATATTGTTAGAGATAGTCTAAATATATTTTTTGAAATTTCACAAAAACTTCTGCAACAATATTTATTCACAACTAAAAGATTTAAAGCTCGAACTCTCAATCGAGCGCTCACATAACACCATACTTTTATAAAGCGAAGCGAGTGTTTAATTAACATTTAAGTAAATTCTAACTGTATTATATGTAGCATTGAATTATAAAAGTTTAAGATGAAAGTTGTGAATATATTTTATGCAAACTTTGAAATTAATTTTGTCAAATTATTTACTATAATGACAATAATGTAGCGAAATAAGACTAATTGATTATTGATTACACTAATATTTCTGTTATAAACATACACGTAAGACCTTATGTATAATTGAGACCTCATAATCGGTTAATAAAATTTGATCATAAAACTTTACAGATGTTCTATCCTAACGTAAGTCTTTCGTAAGTCTTTTTAAAATTATTCTACAATATAAGTAAATTCAATATTCATTTCCTCGATCTGACACGTGTGAGTTTGATATAGCGATTTATTTCATAATCAAGTAAATTATTGGCTGTGCAAGTAAATTATTTATAAGCATTAAACTATTAAAGTCAAACAACATTTGTTTGTCAACATTTAACATCATTTAATGACTGTCAATAGATAAATGTTGGGCTGAGAGCAGTGTGGGTCGAGTCGGAGTGAGTCAAAGCGAGTCAAAGTGAGTGCGAGTGCAGAGCAGTGAGAGTTCATTGACGCGTAAATGCATTCATTGGCAGCATATCTGCCAAAACCTAATGCTAATCATATACAACTGTTTACTGAATTTGTTTGCTTTATATTTACTGTGATTCGCGTTATTTGCTAGCATTGATTCAATACAAGCTATTAATATGTAATATACGTTATATGTATGAATAGAAGTGAATTGTTTGAAATCAATGAAATATGGATTCATTGACTTCACTACCACTGAGTGAAGCCGAACAGCAATTGTTTGGCGAATTGTTTTTGTATTGCGATATCGATAG
>JAQIYA010000650.1:0-18014 GCA_034699355.1 Microtritia minima
TGAATGCTATGAGTAACAGTAAGTGACTCCCAAACGATTGCTAGCACTGTACGCGAATAAATAAATAATACTGCGAACAGTGAGAGGCATTTAAAGTGTACATTTAAAACACATGTTGACCTCGTGTTGGCTGTCATTTGCGGTGCTTTTATGATTATAACTTAACATTAATGTTCAACAATACAATTACTATACACATATAAATGTATGGCATTTGACCAAACGATCGCAAAATGATTAAATGATAAACAGATTAGTGTTGTTATTAAACTGGCTTTTAAATAATATACTATTAAATAAATAATCTGTTGGTCAGCGATATCGTCACTCCTATTGTGCGCTCTTGTGGTCAATGCTGTCAATTGCTTGTCAATTATATTTCGGACGCCTAACCATATATTATTTGTAAACAATACGCTAAATCGAGACAAATGGCTGACAATGCAGAGCACATGGTCTGCAAACCCAAATCAGTTGCCGCCGGTTTTCGTAAGGATATGTTCACTATTTTCGATTTATTTACGTCTAATAAGAACACTGCGAACGAGAACGACATAACAAGTAATGGCTTTAATAGCGACACAATTGAGAGCAACTCGAAAGGAGGCGAAGAAGTACTGATGAGTTTGCGGTTCTCTCGCTTCGCGAAGATTTGGCGCGATTTGAAGTTCGAGTTCATCTTTTATGGCAGACAAACGGCAAACGAATTGCGAGAATTCATGGATGAAATCTATTTGGAAGTGTTGTCGCAGTTGACCACTGATAAGCCGTTACCGACACGTGTGGCCAGTCTTTACCTGTTGTACAGTCTGTACGTCAAACAGCCGCGAGTGAGTCCCCAAACGGCTCAACAGATTCGCATTAATTTGGCAAATCTGCAGTCAATTCGCGAATTGATTGAATTGGCGAAACAGTTGGAACAGTTCGACGTCTGTTACGTGTGGTATAAGTTGCTGTCCATCGGTGGCGTGCACTTCGTTCACGTGTCCCGACAGATGGGACCGTACTTTATTCGCAACAACCGCCTGACCAGCGAAGCCGAATCGCGTACCGACTCTCTCATCGACCAGTTTAGGGTTCGATTAATAAAGTTTATTACTTTATTGTTTATTTATTGGGAAAACAAATGCATTTATTTAGGCATCAGTTTTGCCACATATGGAAGAATTATCTGACATTCACGAACAGTATCGCATTATGAAAGAATCGCTGGCAGAGGACGCGCCCAATGAGATGGCAAACATCAATCAAGTGGACGACAATATTTTTGAGTTGTGTAAAGCGAAGATGGATAGTCTGAAGAGCGAGTTCACCACTGATATAGAAGACCACCAGAATCTCAATCACTCTCTAATTGATGGCGAATCGGAGGAATTCCCGCCACAACTTTATTCAAACAGCTTTGACGATATAGGCTCGAGAAGAAGAGAGATTAAAAAGAAAGCAATGACTAGCAATTCGTCGAATATGAATTCAGATAACGGCAATTTGCAAACTACGAGAAAGAGAGGGCGAACGAGTGACAAACGCTAATTTACTTTCATGTTGTATATTATATAAATAATGAAATTAAGTAAGTTATCCTAATTTTGGTAACTTAACATAATTGTATTTGAAAGATATCCATATATATACCCAATAGTGATCGAAAAAATCTAAAACCCCATTACTATAACCAGTTTTAGTTTTTAAGTATAAATTTCAATTATTTCTTATTTAAAACTTGTATACATAATTTTAATATTATTCTTATATTAAATAATGAATAAAACTAAATTTATAATTTTCATTATGAATTTTGACTTTGTTACTACTTTAGTATGTATTAAATGTATGAAACTTCAATTGTTGAAAATATGTAAGTAACCACACGTTAGCACTTAATAGCTTTGAACGTATAAAATTGCAAAGAATACGTTCTCTCGAAAGGAAAGGAAACTATCGCACACTGACTCGGACTTAAACCACAGAATTTAATAATGAGTAACTATATCCGAGCTTAAATTTTTAGCTTATTTTTACTTTGAAAAAGCAAGTTATGGATTTGAGATGTCCTGCTGGCTGTCTGTCCCCCGATGAAGGCAAGGAGACATAGTTGGGCCAAAATTAATGTCATTTAAATAGAGTTTTAACTTGTATAAGTTAGACATTATAGACTAATATACGCTATTCTCTTTATTAACAAAGGAAAACTTATTTAAGTAGAGTTTTAACCTGATAAAGTTGGATATTATGGGTTAGTATACATTATGTATTATACGTTATCCTTTTTGTTACAATAAGATACGTAAAGCGCGAACGTAGTGAGCGCTTAAGAAACCGACGAATAGTAAAAATTATGTTAAAATAAGCTCATTTGTATACTCATAAATGTTTAATATAAAAGCATTTAATAATAAATAAACAAATTTATAATTTATTAATTAAATACAAGTCAAAATAGTTAATATTTACATAAATTCTTTAAGAAACACGATTGTCTCCACTCTTTGGTTTCGTTTTGACAAACAAAATAAATGTTAAATTAAAAAAATCTATTTTCTAAAATTATAAAAATTTAATTTATGGCACTCAAGATGTATAAATAATGTCTTATATTAGTTTATGAATCTTCAAATAAGACAACAACTGATATAATAAAACAATGAATATAAATATGATTAAAGGGGCGACTAATTTAATAGATAGACTCGACATCTCTAATAGAATTTATAATAAAATTGAGCTCTCATTTTAATAATAAAACTCTATTCTCTAACATAAACCTTATTGCAGTCGTTTATGGCATAATTACATTTGAAATATAATCTTTAAATGAATGTCAAGATAATTGATTGTTGATATTAATTGTCTAAAAAATATTGCTTGTCATGTCATGAGTTCGAGCTTTCGATACTTTTTGCGAGCATTACTGACCGCATCCTTAAAGAGGACGGGATCGAAACGCATTTGCGATTTGATTAAAGGCATGTAACCAAACCATTGAACGAGTTGCGCAAAGCAAGAGCGCCTCGAGTTCCAGACGGACCACGAGTTGGACGCCGTAGTGATTGTCTTTTTGCGTTGTGTCAGCTTTATTGGACCCAAACGTGTGATATGACTGACGAGAAAAGCGAATGCCAGGTCTGAACACTCGCCGTCCAGATCGCTGTCAATAATCGAGGATAAGTGATGAGTGTATAGATAATTGTAATATCTAAAGATTCAAACATCAGCAAACATTAGCAACAGTTAATGCGTTTGATTCGCGACTCATGCCTATGATATATGGCCGCATCTAATAAAACAATTGAATACTGATTGGTCCACTTCGATGTATAACTCCATTGATCCTTCATTTCGTCGTAATAATGATCTCTTGCGGTAAATCCGATAATTCGGTCGGGAAATGAGCGCCAAACAAGATAAGTAAAATCGAGCTGTTGTTATACAATGTTTAGCAAATTACAAAAGTTTAAATAAAATGATAATTATTACTTCTTCTGTGGTTAAAGTGGTTTCGGGATCCAATTGAAATACAGCATCAGATGTTATTGACGAATAAGGATAGAGTTTAGCGTTTGGCGAATTTATCTGAGGATGAATTATTGATATCAGCGAAAGAGATTTACGAGTTTGCAGTTGTGGCGGAACTGCCGATGATATGCTCCAAATTATCACTATCTATAATTAGTGTTTATAAAGTTTATACAATTAATATTTTTTAAATAAAAGATTTATACCTTTTTAAGATATTGTGACCCGAATAAAGTATTTTTTACTAATTTAATTATTGTGGCAGCGATTATGGGTTTTCCAACATGTATGAGCTTTTAATAAAATGTTAAAATAAAAATATTTTACATACAAATAAAATATAAATTATTACTGCAGTATATCCGTGATGAGAATTGTTAGCTGAATAGCCAGGAAAGTCATTAATGTCGTTACTGAAGCGCATATCGAACCAAATGGCAGCCGTGAAACCGGTATAACCAGGATTGACCAGATTCCACATAAATGTGTCGCGAGATAAATGCTTATTTAAATAAATACAAATATAAATATTTAAAGTTTATAAAGAAAAACTTCATAGCATTTATAATACCTTATCGATGCGTTCTTCAATAATTGTCAAAGCGGTGAGAACTGAAGTGTTTTAATACATTTAGTTTAAAATATTATTACTTTAAATACAATTAAGAGTGATTATTAATTTAATCTGAAAATAACTAACCAATTCGTTCAACTGAAGAAAAATAATTATCGTATAAAGAAATGCATTGCGAGCGCATAGCAGCCAATTTTTGTTGAGATATACCACGTATTTGTTCAGGTATTTGAAGCAATAGGCGTTCATCAGCGGTGATAACGGCTGAAGACCAATCTATCACTTCAGAGTATGGCAGAACCCAAGAATTACCTGAAAAATTATAATATTAATAATGAAGCAGTTAATAATATCTAAAGTTAATAATAAAAATTAAACTCTAATATTTCATTTTTATTTCATTACTTAAAACAACAGGTATACATCCAAAACTAAGCGCTTCTAAGAATCGAAACGAACCCAATCGTCGACCTCTCGGCACGAGACAAAAAGTTGAATTAGCCATAAGTGATTGATAATCGTATCTTAAAAGCAGAGAAAGACAATTCGCTTAATTTGATTGAATAATTGCGAAGAAGGGCTCACTTGTCGTATTCCTGATTGTCTTTCTCGCACCTCTCGTCGCGTAAATCTTTCCATTTCTTTCCGTGTTTACAAGTGGTGTAAATGAGAATATCTTTTCCATTATGCAAGTGATATAAAGAGTTTCGAGTTTCGCTACCGATTCCATAAATATAACGCTTTCCTTTAAAAACTAATAAATTTTTTCGACCAGAATTTGATATGGAATTCGGTGACGCCTCGGAAATTGTTGGCACCTTTAATGATAATGCAGTTTCAGTTAAAACTAAAATTATAATTATATTTCTCACATTTGACTGAATCGACTCGTGACTGACAAAAGTGGGCCCCCTTTCGGGATGATCTGCACGACAAATCACATCAAAATTAATGGTTGCAAGTTTGTCGATTCGTTCATACTTTTAGCGAACAAAGGAAGCGAAACATCAAAACCGGGTCTGTAGTTGTGAAGCGATTGCGACGCCTTCACCAAAATGGCAGAACCGGTCTCGAAGGACGAGAAGTCCAACTCATGATAGTTAGGCCACGAACCGGAGTACAGATTGAACACTAAATGGTTTTTGCCGTTTTGCACCGGAATTGCTTTCGGCAGATGTTTCTGGTAGTCGGGCGACAACGGGTCGCGATCTAACGTGTCGTATGTGGTCACGAATATGCAGGCTATTCATGCGAATGCAAACTCCATTACACATCGTTGTCATACACTTGTTTCGAATCAAACCATACCTTTGTTCGGATCGGACTCATAGAAACGCGAACCTCTGATGAAATTCAATATTTTGGCGTAACTGCCGCTCACTGTCGACATCGAGTTCGGGTAAATGTGAACTGAAAACACAAGAGAAAGAGTGTGAGAGATATGGCGAGAGTGGAAGTGATTGGTGGCCACCTTTGAGCGAACCGGGAATGCATTTCGTGAAGTCGAAGCATGTACTCATTCGACACCACTTCTCACTGCTGTTCCACTTCTCCACTCGTCTGTCGTTGGCCTCACTCCTGCCGAACGTGAGCCAATCGTAATACGACGCGCGCAGCGACTCGTTGGCCAGCCGTCCCGATGTTCGCGCCTTCACGCTCGCCGACGACCACTCGGCCGACAGTCTTCGCCACCGATTCAGACCGAAATGAATGAAAGCCAGAAAAGCGACGCAAAGAAGTAGATATCGTTTTCGGGCTTTCATTGCATTTCGCGTCGATTAATGGTATTTGATTAGCGATTGTGAGCTTAAGTATGATTATTGTTCACATTTATGGCTCATTTATGGCTCACTCATAGCTCATCAACTTTTCATATTTGTTTATTTGTATTCACTGTTTGTTTCTGACATTTGCCTAACAATCGCTTCGCCTGTCCTGACATCTGTTCGACTGCCATACAGTCAGACCTCAACTTTATTTCCACGACTTTATCCATATTTACAGTTATTTTCTTTCAATTATATTGACAGTCAATCTCGTCAACAAGTTATCGTCAAAAATACAATTTGAATTTATTATAATTATTACTTAAAACAATAAAAAATGAATAATAATTTTAATTGAAATATCAATCATAACAACTTTTAAAGTTCGTGGTCTAAAGTTATAAATGTTAATATTTGTTTATTTTAATTTCATACGTTTTCCTTCAACTTTCCTCTCGAGTTGTGATACTCTTGAAACAAATATCTTAACCAATCTTTATTTAAAGACTGTTTCGCTATCATATTTCTAGTAGTGTTCAACATTTTAACAGCGGTTAACCGTTTGATTGGTTCACCTTAAGGCTAAAATTAAAATTTTGTACTGATGGTTAAGGTTAAAAGTCAAGACTTTAAAAGTGAAAGTAGACCACTGCCAACCGATTAACTTTCATTATTTAAAATTCTAATTAGTAATTAACAATTAGCAATATTCAGTAAAAATATTACTTTTAATGTATAAGTATAAACTGATATATAAATTGTATACTTTGTGATAGACATAATTTTTTCGCTATAATCACATAATATTTCACAACAACATATTCATAAAAATGAAATTCAACATTTAATAAATTCATTTATCAAGAAAACAATATTTTCTAATGATGAATATGAAAATTATTGAAGTTATATATTATTAAGTTATATTATATATTTATAATAATTTAATATTATTATAATAATATTGATGTTATTACAGTAGAATCAGGAGATTCGAGTTAAACAAGTGTTGACAAAGACTAGAGTGAGACTCACGCGAAATGAATAAATTATGTTTATTTAGCTGTAAAGTTAAATGCAAAGCGTGTATTAAAGAGTCATTAAATCTGGTCATTCAACACTTAAATATAAATAATACCAAATCTCATCTCAACTTAAATGCATAATAAAGAAAAAAATTATTAAGTGAAGGTTAATCGAAGTTAAAGTTAAAGAATAAAGCTTTCAATGACCGGTCAAGTTAAAGGTAATTGATATTTGTAACTGTTGAACACTGAGTACAACTTTTGTTCACTTGCTTTATCCAAGTTTTTCTGGTTATTTAATTTATAAGTGTTAAATGTAAATATTGTTTGCAAATTTTTTAATACCTCAGTAATGTAAGTACTTTTAGAAATTGTTTAAAATTTTAAATTACCCAAAGTCTTGTGAAGCTTAATAAGCGGGGATTAGATAACTAAACAAAATGTAAAAGAATTCTGGTTTATAGGAAAAAATTATTTTAAAATACTTTAATACTCTTAAATTCAAATTAAATTTAAATGTAAAATTATTCATACAAATCAATACTTAAATTGTCAAATAATTCAACAGAATATAGACAGAAAATAAAATATTATTTAATGATCTATAATACTCATTTAAAAATGTCTAATCTTAATACTTACCAAATAAAAGTGCTTATTATAACTTTAAAAATGTTACAGTCTATTAGCTTAATTTAAGTTAATAATCAAAGCCATGAGTAAATACAATTAAGTTATTAAATTAAAAATAATTAAAAATTTCGTTTAATATAATATTAATTAATAAGGCAATTAAAATGTAAAATTCATTTGAAAAAATTAATTCACAGTTGTGATCGCAACGTATAATTGATATTTTTAATTAAAAAACAAGTAATAATAAATTTTTGCTTTTACACTTTACTACTTTTATTTAAAAATCATTATAAAGAAAACTTGATTTTCAACGTTGAAAATTTAGCAGTTAATGAATTTCTATTTACTTGTTGTAAATAGTTTGTAAAATGTTTATATTTTATAGCTTTATAATAAAGAGAGAATTTCAATAGTTTATAGCATTATATTAATATAACAAAACAAATTCGATATATTGTAAGTTTAAAAAACTTTGCAACTTTTAAAATAAATTTGACCGCAAAGTTATTCAAATGCGAAATATTATTTTACCTAAAAGCAAATTTTTCTGATCAATTTGCTATGATTTTCAATAAAAATTCATCTTTTAAACAAATTTTAATTTTGATAGAATAATATTAGTTTTGCAAAGAACTTTCCGGTTTCTGATAAAATCTTTGTCTTCTATAATAGTGTAATAATAGTCTCTATCGGAAACAAAAGCATTTATGAAATTTTGTAGATAACAAAACTATTGATAATCTGAAGAGTGCAATATCTGGAGAGTGTACTAGTAATTAGTGTGATTTATAGCTTATTAATAATAGGTTAAACTATAGATTGTACACATAATGAAGGAAATATTTTCTAATTTCTAAGTTAGTAATCTCGCTCTACTCGTGTTTGTATACTAATTTGGTTTTATAGAAACTTTAATATTATGATATTATATGTTATATAGCGTTTGGTTCAATTTTACAATTTTTTAAAAATGTTTTTAAAAATTATATTGAAAATATTATTAGACTGAATGAGTGAGTTTGTAAGTAGCCCTTTCTAGTTTGTGTTTTCGGTAACAATTATTTACCTCCTAACCGAACTAACTCAGTAAATTTTTATTTTACTTAATTTTATTTAACTTAAAATTTAAAAATATTCTAAGAATATTAAAATCTTCGTTCATAAATATTCTTTGATAAATTTATGAAAATCTTAAATTTTATATATATTTTTAAAAAAGTGATCACTTCAAACTTATAAATATAAAAGAAATTTTAGAGACTATTAAAATAATGGAAAAAATTATTAGAAATTCTTTGTGAATTTGAATAAAGAATTTAAATGTGACAAATTTGCAAAATTATTTTTGTTGGCACTATTTTTTTATCATTTAATCTAAAATGCATTCATTCAAATTTGTAACACTTAGAAATTATTTACTAAATAAAAAGGAAATCAAAATAAAAAATTCTCATAGCAAATACCGGCAAATTTAGTAATTATTTAAAAAAAGGAAGCTTTTATAATTTGCAATAGAAGTGGTGTAGTCATGCATGAACACTGAGATAACAAAACATTACGTCTGGGATGTACGACCGAAGAGGCCATTTCAGCGATCAGCCAACCGTCAAAGATAGGATGCTTAGATATGTCTACTTAAGATGGACTAAATGTTATATTAAAGTACATGTTTTACTGCTTCTGCAATTAAAAGCTCTTTAAAGGTGAAAACTTTCTCCGTTTAAATGCACTCAACTGTGAACGGTTTCAACTGATTCTGCAAAAAACTCTCTATAATCAAACAACATTTTGACACTTCGTATTATGTTATTTATCAAATATTACAGTCAAATCTTACATTTCTTATACAAGTTTAGATTTGAAGCTTATTCTAAAGGCTAATAAATGTAACCATTTAGTCAAATGTTTGAGATAACAATTAAAACATTGATATTAAAATGTTTCGTCTGTGCTATGGATTGAAGATTTCGATCGATTCAAAACAGCAAATTTGAAATTCAAATTTGATTTAATCACGTATTTTTAATATTTTATTTGAGTAAATAAAAACGATTAGAAGAAAATCGATAGACTAACTTCAAACAAAAATGCTATAATAAGTAAGTGATCGTTCAAATATCATTATTATAATACATTTTTTAATTTCTATTACATAATTATTTATTTCACGGTTGACTTCGATTATTTACCCAAAACATTGACCCTTATCTGGCATTGAAGCTGACGAGCAATAGCTCAGCAGATACGGTAGCGGACTCTTAATTGAAGAGTTGTGCATTTGAAACAGACATCACGGCTTTGTTGTCCTGAATTTTTTATGTTATACAGTATAAAACAAAATATTTTTATAATGGCAATTATCTTATAATGGTTTACAGTCTAATACAATACATTACAAATTTTTCGTTACTGTTGCTAATATTAAAAATAGTTAATCTCGAAGCATACGTTTATTATTGTTTATTTATTGACAATAGTAAGTCTAGGAATAGACTTGCATTTCAAATCAATGGTAACTTTCTGGTGATACAAACGCTTCAAAGGATTGCAATTTCAAATCCATACGCGAACTCTTATTAAACTCAAAATTAGCAACAAATTAAATTTATAATTTTTTTTCTTGAGTTATAGACCATAGTTACTGACCATAAATTGACAGAAGATAATACAAGTAAATAATAGAAAAATGCTAATCATTAGCAGTTTTATATTCTGCATAAATTATCGATATTAAGCAGTTTATTATAAAATAAATTGTTCACAATAAAAGCTTTATATGGTGCAGCTGTCGTAAAGAAAAGCTAAACGCGAATATCGAGATTATAATACATAATATATAATATAAAGCTTAACCAACAGCAAAGTCGACAAATATTAATTATTTTAACTTTCATGACATTGCGTTTCGCAGATGTTGCGAATGGCATGAAAACCGGCAGAACTACAAATGATTATTTCCCCTCACTTTAAGCCAATAAACTTGATAAACATTGAAAACTTGGTCTTTTAATTAGATTTGTTTCTATGGGAAAATATGGGGTTTAAATTAATTAAAAATAATAATAGTTACAACATTAATAATAATTAATAAGTTTATGTCGAATAAGAATTAAATCCAAATAATCAATGTTTATATATTTGAGTGTAAGATCAATGATAGACATACCAAATATGTTTGATAAAACTTTATTAAAAGTTAATAACTTTTAAGGTCATAAATACAGGTAAAAAAGTAGGTCTAAAATTGACAGATAAGATGAAATACTGGATGGAAATATTTAGCTATCGTGCACGAAGGACTAGTTAAGAGGATAACAGCCATTATGTTAAATATAATCCACTTTTAAAATATCAAAACTCAAGGAGTTTTTGACTCACGAGAGTACAGCAAATTTGTTTTTATTTGAGTACAAAGCTTATGCTTAATTTCATGCTACTCTAAATCAAATCCTGATTCAAGAATAATTATCCGCCACACAGTTTAAAATGAAAAACTTCAAATGCAAAATGTTGAGCAGTTGTTCATATCATAATAACTGAAATACATTAACGACATTCGCAACGCATTACGAATCAAGTATCGAAATAAACTCAATTTGATTTATCCTTCACCTGTAACCCCAGACAAGGAGCACCTCTGGAGCGCCTCCGGCTTCATAAAACAGATAAAACGATCGCTATTAATGGGAGATTATAGTTAGTGTTACAAACCAGCATTTGAAAGGCTTTCCCGAAAATAAAATATGATTCTTTTTATAGATTTAGAAAAACCATATATTTATAAACGATTTTCTCAAAAAGTAACAAAGATATGAACGCGTAATAAACTCTGTTATTAAATGTTGGTTAACACCCGTTTGCCTAAACTAATAAGTATCTCATAGCGTACACCAAAGTACACACCAAAATAGACTCGAATAGACTCGAATAGAGTCGAATAGACTCTGCCCTTTCCAGTGCAATGAACTGACAAATAGTTTTTAAGGACGCGAGTCAACGCAGTTTTATTATATTCTGCGCTCATATTAAGCGATTCATATGGAAAGTTCTCACTTGTTTATTAGCATTAATTCTGTTTGACTACGGAAATAAATGGTTTAATAAATGATGGGCTTTTGTGATACGCCGTTAAGAGTAATCATTCACACACTCGCCTGACACTCACGAAACGGCAAACTTATGAGATCAGCTTTTCTGCTTTAGTTATGAGAGAGAGAGATATATTCCAAGAGTCAAGTTTTGCGTTCAACAAATATTTATTTAAATTAAATTATATATTATATATTTTATATATGTATGGATATTTTAAATATTGACACAAATTTTATTTGTATGCTAATTCGAAAATTAATACAGTTTTAGTTTTTTAAGAGCAAAAAACGAATAATATATATATAATAATATATTAGGCGACGCTCATAGTAGTCGTTCGACTGTCTGATGGAATGATTGTTAAATGACTGGATAAGTCTGAGTTATACGTGAGACTATCGTCTTGTGGACAAACTTTTTTCTTTTGCAAACTTTGAATATATTGCTAAAATATAATGAGGAGAAAAATAAAATTGATAATCCGATAAAGCAATGCTTTAGGCATAACTAAGACTTACTTGAGATATGACGTCTCCGTGAGCGGTCCTCACTTGATATAAATAGCGATACTTTCGTTGTCTTTGTTCCAATCGGTGATCTCGTTCTCTCAGCCGATTCAGGTTCAACTGTCCAGCATTACGACCATTAGTCGTAGACGTGACGATACCATAGTTGTAGTCGTTATGATAACTGATGCCTTTTCCCGTAACAAACCATTGTATTATTAAACCTATAATCACAAGTAACGGCCAAATGGTCAGCAAAATCCAAGATATCGGACATAGACTTGTATTGCGAGTCAATCCAATCGAGTCGCTTGAACTTTGACCGTCGCGTAGTTTATCTCGAAACCACTTGAGTAGCTTAAAATTTTCAATAAAATAGTCAACACAACAGAGCGTTAATGTGCTTCCGTACACAACTGTAGCCAAAATTGTACAGCCTTTTGAAAATAAGATATTGCATCAAATTAGAGATTTTATATCAACTTTAAAAATTTTAGATAAAATGTCATAAAATATGTGCATATATTTAATTAAGGAATGTCTAAAAACAAATTGAATATGAAATTCAGACGACAAGAATTAATTCCGTAAATTTAATCTGCTTTCTAATCGATATACCCTGAAATCTCACAAATAAGCCGAAGCGTAGAAAAAAGCATAAATTGAAAAATAAAAAATGGTACGAGTTTAAAAACTCGAAATAGTCCAGTGTGACCAAACAAATGGGAATAAAGCAGCGCTGGTATTATTTGAAATGGACGAGTCGAGTGTGAGACTTTGCAAGAAACAGAAGACTGCAATCAAACAAACTAAAAGTAAAAATGGCTTTCGAGCGGCAATGATTGCGATTATCCAAATGAAGCATTGAGTGAGATAACACTGATAATAATGAAAGCAACAAAACATAACATAACATAACATAACGAATCGATATTGAATCTGAACCTCCAGTTCCAGAAAATTTCATTGAATTATTAAAAAATTTTACTATTGAATCTCATGAAGAATTTGATGGTTTTGATTATTTTTTTTTAAAATTATTATTTTTATAAAATGTTCTGAAATCTATTAATTTAACTTCTAATAAAAGTCGTTCCATGTATAAGCAGAAAATTACTTTTTCCATAATAGTTACTTTTTTCATTAGATAAGCCGGGCTTATCTATGAAATTATAGGGTAATTGGAAATACAGTATACATCGAGTTGGTTAAGGCGTTGAATTATTTATATTATTAGATAGCGTTATATCGTTCAGAATACCAAATGATTAAAAAAAAGTAAGAGTTATGAGTTTATACACTCTGCTCAATGAATTATTAACAAAGTTAAGATGAGTTCGTGTAAAAAAATAAACAGATGCATCTTGTATTGACAGCAATTAAACAAAAAAGTGAAAGCCATAATAAAGATGGCAAAAGACTCGAGTCATTCACTACTCTCGAGTTCAGCACTATTGTTATTATTATTAATTTATATTATCTTTTGAAGAATTGACATGATTTTGTAAGTATATTAAAGCAAAGAAATTACAAACAAATCATATATTAAAAACTGTAAAAAAAATTCCAACAGTCTATCATAACTAAATTATTGATTTAAAAATGACACAAATGTACAAAAAAATGTATTTAAAAACTTAGAGTGAAACACAAATTTTGCAAAAAATTTAAACAGAACCTAAGCGTTAGAAAATTATGGTCAACATTAGATAACATAAAAGATGAGAAAGCAAGTATTTATAAGTAGAAATACAGTGCATTACACTAAAAAATATATTAAAGTAACACAACAAGTTCGTGCTCGTATGACAATCTACACACAGGGTATCCTTCATTTATGTTAGCTTTTCTTTCTTTATTAAGTTAACTCTTTCGAGGCTAATATTTTATGAATACGGAATAAAGAAAAGTAATTAAAAAGTTAATAAATATGAAATATTTGGCAGAGCGAGGCATACCTTTCTGGAAGTAAAGCGTAGTGCAGGCACCGGTCAGACCCATCGACATGAACATAGCGAGTATAATCCACGCCGAAGTCGGCGGTGAGAATGATTCGATGAATGGCGTTATGAGATATATCACAATAATTGTGGCCGCACTGAGCAATAGTCCCAAATGAAACCCGAGCATAAAGAGTCCCACATAAACGACTAGCATAGTGATGAGACCGAACAGGAAACCGGCCACGAGAGAGACGCTCGCGTTGCCATACACTGGCAGTAAATTCTCCGCTGAACAGACTATGTAAATAACGGCTGACGCGAACGCAAAGCCAGTCATAAACATAACAGCTTTGAAGCACCGATAGCCGAATACTAGGTAAACAACTCCGAGAACCATAAGCGCGCAGCAGATGATGGCGACCACCAGGTCGTAGTCGTCTGGCGTGCTGTAACACGTCTCCGATGGCAGTTGGCCTGAGCTGGCAGTGAAGTTGAGTGATGAGTCGCTCGATGAGCCACTCGATGAGCTGCTCGACAGTAATACAGACGACATCGTTGTCGGCGCTGTCGTTACAGATGTGCTCACATTTGTTCGTTCGGCATCTGTTGATCTATTTGGCAGTGTTTGCGATCCATTTATAATACCAGTTAAGTTATTCTTGAGGCGAACAAGAAGTTCATCAGTGGTAACCAAATGCAATGATTGCGTTGAATCATCGCTGACAATAACTGTTGTCCCGTTTGTGGCATTCAAGCGATTACTTTTGTTCATTTAGTTGCTTGTCTTTGCTTACAAAATTAAAATTACAATTTTCATCCAAACAACAAACAGTGGCCTAAGAGGGAGAAGCAAACAATTTGTTAATAAGTAGTAATTAATGTTTTGAAAGCAATTTGTAAGAAATGAGCACAAATAACAAATATTCCAACATTAAAGTCGAAAATATATGTTTAAGCGAAAAGCTTTATAACTTAAGTCTAGACAGACTCTGGTTTTAATTACCAGCATATTATCTCAATCAATGCAATCATCTGTTATGTGTGTCGTATAAACTTTCACTTAAGTGAAAATTCAAACTTTAAACAACAAAAAAATTCAGTTACAACAAAGTGAAGTAGTTTTTCATGAAATGATTATTCTCACAATTATTATAGTTAACGATCCTTTATGGCTATAGCCATAGCAACCCGACTATCCGTTATATAATAACACACATTACACTCTAATACTATATAAGTATATATAGAACGGGAACAACAAATGCATTCAAGAAAAAATTTCAATCGAGAAAAAGCTGTTTGAAATTTGGCGTACAGTAGAAGAGATGAAGAGAAGAGAGGAGACGAGAGGCGAACAGCTGTCGGTCGTAACTGTGAATGTGTTTGCGTTTGCATTCAATTGATTGAGTAAAACAACAAACAAACCAAACAAACGACGCGCACCACTGAACTAATAAACTAATCAACAGAGATATCACTCGCGATGTGTGCACATTAACCGTAATTACAAACTAATTGCGAGACAATTAGTCTATGCTTTCCGATTAAAAAATCGTTAAATAATGCGAAAAAATGTGAGAAAAGATTTAATAAAAAACTGAATTAAAAACGGAAACGGTTTGCAAAACGCAGCAAATATTGGAGAAACAAATCGATACATACACTCATCACATAATCCGAAGTCAAGACGGGAGTCTGAGTGGCGAAACGAGTTGTGAACAGTTAACAAACCACAAGTGATGCCAGAAATGCATTGATATGTCACACATGGAAGTGATGCTCGCCTCCCATCGACGCCGAGACCGTCCGCACCGCAGACCCACAGCACAACTGAACACCTATTGTCTGTCCAGCAAAACATCAACAAAACAGCACAACAACGTATGGGCGGAGACGACGTCTCGCACGTGACCGAAGGGGCGGTCGCGTGCGTGACGCACTTGACCTCAATAGCAGTGGTGTCACGTGTGCGTACGTCACCACTGCGTCACTGCTTCACAACTCTTTCTCTTCACAAACCTTTTGATATTCCGACTCATTATTCTGTCATATTTTGTTTGCAAATTTGTTGCTCGTATTTGCTTTAACTGTTGACACACTAATTTTTTTATTAATTTTAACAAACTTTTTTAAAGATATACAGATATTTTACATGAAAATGAATGTTAAGATATGTATTTTAAAAATTTATGCCATTAATTTAATAATTTTTATAGTTTTGACATAGTTTTGATGATTTGAAAGGATAATAATTTTGAAGCAAAATATAGACATTAACTGTTACAGTACTGCAGGCTATTTTAATTTACAATCATAAATAAATCATGAATTTTTATATATTATTTTTTTTATCCAAATATACTTTTTATAAAAAGACAAAATTCATAACAATTGATTGGAATTGAATTGCTTTCCATAAATAAGCCAAACTTCCTCGAAAAGCTCTTATGAATTGACTAATTGGCAAAAGAAAAATACAAAATTCACGGACAACTGCTTTTAAAAGTTATTATTTATGCCTAATCTATTCAATATAATATTAACTTCAAAAAAATTTAATATTTTCCCAATTCTCGTAACAATTTAAAACTAAGGTGCGCACAACTTAAGCTGAATTAAATCATCGCGTTTAACTCAATTATAACATTTAAATAACTTATTTAAGTCGCTAGTTTTGCGAGTTAAGCAATTTAATATGAGATAAATTCATAAAAAATCCATTTTAGAGTTTCCGTTCATAATTTCAAAATATTTAATATGGATTAAGTTTAGTTTATGCATATATAAGTCATTTGATACACGGTATTTTACTTTATAAAAATTTTAAAGCACTTAATCGCCTTAAATGGTGTTAACCTTAATTGCATTATTGTAGCTTATAATTTAATTTAATTGATAATGCGGTTTATTTAGTTTATTAAGCAATAATATAAGGAATTTATTAAAGTCGCAAATAATAAGAAACGACACATTTTTAAATGTATCAGAATTAACGTTTAACTTTTGAATAATTTATTGTCCAAAATTCTAACCACATATAAGAGTCAAAACATTTAGTCATTTAGTCATAAACATTTTAAAAATAAGACTCTATAGTTATATATTTAATCTAATAACGATGGAATATAATGTTATAATGTGAGGGAGAATTTTCGCATTTGAATTTCACATTAGTTTCAATATTCTCAGTTTATATAAGCGCTCACTTGGTTGGCGCAAACTTCTTTTATTAGGCTAACTTTGTCCAACATTAGCAACTTCTTTGGCGGCAAATATGGGTACGGCTCTTCTCTTTATTAACAAAGGGAATGTCCCAAAGGGGTGGGATCCCTAATTTTTCCTTTGTTAATAAAGAAGAGAGGGAGTGTGATCAGTGTTCACTTCAATTATAAGAGAGAAAATTCATAAAAAATTGAAATTATTTTTTATGGATTCTCAACAATTAAAATCTATTGTAAATATTGTAAATATAATATAATATAATAAAATGATATAAATTATTTCAATTTAGTTTATATAATCTATTTAACATAACATCCATTTGACATGTAATGTCGGGTAAATAAATATTATACGGATATGAATGCAAAATGTTTTGATTACAGAACAGTGTGAGAAATGCAAGTGGAAAGCCATTGCAATCAGATTTATTGCCTTCAGATATATTTGCATCCATGACTGACTAATGACTGACTAATAAGCGAGTTATCTTTAATGATTATAATCATCTCTAACCCTGAGCTAACGAGTTAATCATTTGCATTAATCAACTTTGAAGTTCTTAGTAAAACATATAAATAATTTATTAAAATAAATAAAATCAAATTATCATATTTATAAATTAAGTTAAAAGAATCATAAAAGTTATAACTAAAGAGTGGACATTTTGGTTAAATAAACTGTTAATTTTTTGTTTTTATAGAAAAAAAAATTTGTCAAATTTTGGTAATTTTGGT
>JAQIYA010000651.1:0-18005 GCA_034699355.1 Microtritia minima
AATACAGTGTGTACTAAAACTTATATGTAAGAGGCTTGAAATTAGTAATTCATTCTAATTATGCATATTATAAATTATTGAATACATGTACTGAATTATATAGTGATTCGCATTTTGACGTGGTTAACACTTCAAAGGGCTTACCTTAAGGTTAACATAGAGACCAGGTGTTAAGGTTAAGTTAAAAGGAAATATTAACCGCGGTTAACCTACGGTTAATCGACCAATATTTTGAATTATAAATATTCAAGTTTGACATTAATTTGATTATCAAAACTTAATAATTAATTGAATGAAATCTATATTTTATTTAAAACATTAACATTAACAAAACATTAACAATTATTCTTTAAAATTAAAATTGAAATTAGTTGAATAATAATTCATTAAAAATTTTAATACAATCAAAAAAAATTTAATTGAAAATTATTACTTTAAGAAATTCTATCATTTCAATTTAAAAATCTATCATTAAAATGAAAGAAGTGAATCATAGTAATGAAATAAATCATTATTTTAATATTAATCCGCTTAAGAAACTACATTCATCGATCTCATTCATTGACCAAAATGTTAATTATTTCTTCAAATTTGTTAAAAATAACATTAGATTATAAAATTTGCAGTGCATCGAGTGTTCCAATTGAACGCCATTCTTAAAACCCGGTTAATTCAAAATCTAATAAATTTATTTCACATTGAAGAGTAAGTTAAAATTTTAATAATTTATTATTGTTAATGTTTTAAGCCTAAAAAATAATATTAAGTAACATTCAAAAATAAATAAGTTGTATGACAATTAAAATAATTTTAATCAGTAAAATATTATGTAAAGTTAGTAAGTATGTAAAAGTTTAAATTTAATTAAAAATTTAAATAAAATTAATTGTAAAAATAAATAACTTCAATACGAGTTTTTCAAGTCTGTTCAAGTTTTTAATACGAAAATGTTTACATGTAAATGAATTTATATAACACACTATCACTAATATTTACAGACGAATTATTTAAAATTGTTGACAAATAATAAATATTATTTTCTCGTTTTCTTGACTGTCATAAAATCATTTGGAGCCTGTTTTAGAAGACTATGCGAAGAATCAGATGGAGTGACATCAGGGATGAGAATCGGTTCGTTAAGATTGGTGTGAGAATGCATTGGAATGAAAGGCTCGGAAGTAGACGGAGCCGTGTCTTTGCCGGCATCGATGGCGTCCACTGAAGGGTCGCGTAATTTCATTGTCAGATTAAGGCCTGAATCAAGAGTGCCATAACGCGGATCTATAGCGCCCGTTCTCTTCTTTGCTTTGCTTTGTTTCGCTTTATACGCAGCACCTCTTTTCGGACGACTTTTTATTGGTTTACGGGGTTTGGCAGACGTCGTGTTTTTTCTCTTTTTTCTCATAACTATTGTTAAAACAATGACTGTCGTTAATATCAAACCAAAGAATATAGCAATCGTTCCGCCGATTATATATATGACTATATTTGTTGAGTCAGAATCGTTGTTTTCATCTGCATTCAAACAATACATTTTTAAATTAAACAATTTTACAAATTTGTTAATCAATTTTATTTAAAAAAATTGTGCCCACCATTAGATGATTGTTCGTTCGTTGAATTATCAAAAAGATCGTCGTTTGTGTTGTCTGAATCGTCATTCACTAATTTTGTTGTTAATACAGGTCGTGGCGATTTAGACCCGTCATTACAGCCGAACAATGTTTTCAGATTTATTAAGTTACACTTATTTAAATAATTTGATTCAATTATAATAAAACTCAATTATTAATATTTTATACAAAAATTGTTACTTACAACAAGATCCTCAGTATTATTGAGAGATACTTTGCAAAAGTTTTTTTCTCCAATTATGAAAATTTCTCCGTTCGGATAATATATAAATGCTTTAATTTTAATTAAACTTTTTAAAAGTTTAAATTTAGTGGTATTCCAGTAGTTTTTGTGTCTGGTTTTCGGATCGAAAATACTAACACGCTTTGAATTATTCTCAGTATAGGCCAATATATTATTCACAACAATTTCGTATCCAAACTCATTGATTTTATTATTATAGATAGAATACATATCCTCGTGTATCACTAAAATATCATTTTCACGAAAAGAATAACTCTCTTTGCTTTCCTTATATCTAAATAATTGTGTCACTGCTTTCACATTTTTCGGAAAGTTTTCCCAAACCGGCATCGCATCAATTAATTCTACATCAATATTCTCGCTATCGATTAAGTTTACTCCAAATCTCCAGATATCCATGCCCTGAGTTGCAGAATAGGTATATCAACATTATATATAAACACGTGTATATAAACATTCTTATATAAAAGTTGATGCTTAGTAAATATTTTAACATACAGTCGACAATTGGTTTTATGCACTGTTAAAGCAAGTATAAAAAATACATAATGGATTCACAGTCTTTAAATATAGAGTTAAAAATATATTTGAAATTTGATGAATTATGCGAACATTTTAATGCAGTAATATTGAAACTACTGTGCAGTCATTTTCTACTTCTAATATTGCTTATTTTGATTACAACAAAACAGCAATAAATAATTTCGAAAATATTAATAAATTAGTTTTATAAAAAAAAGTTTCACGCTTTGCATAGCTTAGCGCTAAAGTCTGTTTTTAAAAAAGTTTCGTGACATTTTAAAAATTAAACGCTCTTCACTGTATTGAATATTCACAATATTGAATATTGGAGATATATTGAGTGTTTATTGTATGTCATTTAGTACTATATCTTTAGCAATGTTAGCGCTGAGATTTAAAGTTGCAGCGATTTAGAGTACCTTACCATATAAAATCAATACTTTAAGCTTAACTACTTTAGTTTATAAAAAGTTTAATACCTTATACTTTATGAATTATATAAATATTTTATAAAAATTTATCTATACTTACTTTCAATAGAATAATATTACCAAAATTATCCACTTCTTGGTCAAATCCGCTGTAAATCCATGAGGACTGTATATCGTAAATGCTTTCTAATGAAACGAAATAGTATGATATCAACTTGGCTTCACTCAAACTAGAAGATGATAAGTCTAGTATCCAAAAGTATTTATCTTTAAACAAAAGCGCATAATTTTTTAATGATACTCTCGTTGCAGAATCTAATGCTGTATCGTTGCATAGCGAAGGTATTGCATATGTCGAGTCTGATTCTCGAGATGTTGTTATTTGCATCTGTTTTGGGTTTTTATAAATTATTAATTACTGCAAAACAATGACTTATTAATTATTGTTTACTTACGAAGACATTTATAAAAAGTTTTGTCATAAAATACAGAATCAAATATAAGTTATGGTTAATTAATATCATTATAAAATATTTAAATTATCATTAAAAACACTTTAGAAAATTTGTTAATTTAAAGCGTCTGTAAATTTACGTTTTGAATCAAACCGCTAAATATTGCATCTATTATAGAGTGAACGGACTTTGATTGTAGTAAATTGAGTTATATTAATATAATATGACGACTATTGTTGTAAAAATTTGTATTTCAAATCTCTAATAATGAAGTTTTAATGCGCGTAACATTTGAATGTAAATTTACATTATGTATACTTTTATAGATAGATGGCGAACACCTCTACTGAAGTGCATGTTTGGTAAAGTAAAAGTGAAAATACAGTTCAATTGATGTTTGCAAACAGCGATTGTCGGCACAGATGACACTCGTTGGCCCGCATTGACCTCATTGACAGCCGTCGCGAACGCCATGTGACACAGCGATGACAGCATGAATATAATGAGACGTTTGGTGTCTGCGACGCGCGATGAGAGCCAAACGAACGCCAATTACGACACATCGCTATCGCTGTCACATCTGAACAAACTGTTCGTCGAAATCCGATCGAATGCGCCACAAATCGGTGCCTCACAGAACAACAATGAGCTCTACGAACTCAAGATATACAACATTTTGCCGCTCTTTTGCAAGGTATGGATGGCATCGATGCGCACACGTCTGGACGGAGAGCTAGTGTTAACGTTGACTCGTTTGTTGACAGGTGTTCGGCTCGTCGGGCGCTAACGTCGACATGTTTGACAAGTTCTGCGACGTAACGGCGTTCACGCAAATCGTGTCCCGACTAATGGTGGCCGAGATTCGTCGTCGAGCCAGCAGTAAGACCACCGAAAACGCCTCCCAAGCGATCGTCGAGTTTCTCGAAATGTCGGCAACTCTGGAGTCGCCGTCGGATAAGAAGGGATGGATATTGTTGTCGACACTCAATTTGCTGGTCTGTTCGAACTCCGCGCCACTCATTACTATAATGACGTCCAACTCGTTGTCATCAACTTTGGTCAAGTGTTTGTATTTGTTTTTCGATTTACCTCCTGTTAACCCCTCCTCAGCTAAGCCTCAACAACAACACGAAGAGCTCTCCCCATCCGAGAGACGGCTTTTGCTTCAAAAAGTCTTTTCACAGCTTTTGACGCGATTGTGTTCTTCTCACTCGGCGTTAACAGAGTTGACTCGAAAGGACGACTTACTTCTGCTGTTTAACGCCATCACTTCCTGGTGTCCCAAACATAACTGTTTGTGGCGAAAGACTGCTTCTGATGTTATACTTACTATGGCTAAGAACAACAATATTAACGCCGAATATCTTCATGAGAAACACTGCATAAATATATTTGTCGAGAACATGCATCGCATGACAGAGTTGGGCACAACAGATACCGCAGAAATTATTGAAATGTTGAATACATTAATTATTTTTCTGCGAGAAGTGGTTAATAATAACATCTCTTGTGTCAATGCATTACTCGACGATTTCAGAAATAGTGGCGGATATAACTTTTTACGCGACTATTGTCTTAAGTTAGAGCAAAACTTAGACGATTTGGATTATTTGCGAAAACTTATTTCTTTAGTATCAAAATTTACAAAAGTTGGAACTTCTGAATTGAAACCGAGACCTCTCTCAGTGAATCATCTCTTTATAATGGAAGACTTTTCGATGCCTCGACCCGTAACTAAGAATGCTATTAGAAATATGAACGCATTCAACATAATTCAGACTTTATGGAATCGATGTAAAACATCGACAATTCAAGATCTTATATTGGATACGCTTATTGTATTATACAGAGAAGATAAAGCAAATTATTTCATATTAGAGTCACAAAATACTTTAAGTCAATTCGCTGAAAAATTGCAGCTCAAAGCTGAAAAAATTCAGGTAAATGTTCTGAAATTAAATTTTATAAAAATATGTTTTTCTAAATAATAATCACTTGAAAACTTTTATTAATCCATAGGAAAAATACTTCACTCTACTTGAATATATAGTGTTTGAATTGCGTTACGTTCCTTGTAAAGAATTAATTAGCGTTAGCATAATAATTAAATCCAAACAGTAAGCATTGCAAAAGTTCATAACTAAGTAAAACTATATTTAATTAAATTTGTTTAATATTTCAGTTCAATAGCGAGTAGTGTTATATGTCTCAAATCTTTACTCTCTATTATAAAATTTAACGCCATATTTCGTGATGTCTATCGTGAAGTGGGTTTACTTGATATCATCGCATCATTACTCATATATTACGCTCAGTCGGATGAAAGCGAAAATGATTTGCTGCTAGAATTGATTACTGAAATTGTATTCCACATGCTTTCGGGACCGAATAATCAAAATTGCACTCTATTTAGCGAATGCGGTGCGAGTAAACACACGTTCAGCTTCTTCTCGAAGAGCAACTGTTCCAAACAATTACGTAAAAAGGCATTCTCTATAATTCAACAATTAATTCTATCGAATAGCGGCGAAGAACATTTGGCTAATTTGTTAGCCTTATTGCATCGCGAGTCTGATATTCCCACAAATATGAATCTAAAATCATCTATTTTGAAAGCGCTTTTAGTTGTTTTACGAGATAATCATCGAGTGAGGGCTATATTCAGAAAAGTTGGAGGCTTTGTATACGTTATGTCAGTTTTAGTACACATGGAAAACGCACTCGACTGCAAGACGTGGACTGATGTCGACCAAAAGAAAATTTGGAATTTGTTGAGGTATATATAATTGTAATATAATATAATTGTAAATTATAACTTGTTATAATTGCTAAGATTATCATTTTTACTAAAAAAATATGTTAAATATTCTAAATTTTTTTATAAAGCAATCGATTATTATGATTGATAATTTATAAATTATAACATTTATTTAAAATTTTTTAATTTATATTTTATTTTTGTTTCTTTTAATTATTTCTGTTAATAAATTAATATTCATTTAAAATATAAAATTAGGTGTGTTTTCGCTGCATTGACGACAGCCATGCGTTACGAACCCGCAAACGCAAGATTTTTTTCTCAAGAAATTTGTTCGTCGAGTTTGACGGATTCGATTCGATTGCTCGCATGTTTCACAAACGACACTGAATTGTGCGACTATCCCTATTCCGGCGCGCAATCCGTAAATGATGATTACGCCGCTATATTTAACTGTTCACTCAATGATTTGCCTCCGAAAAAATCAATGAATCGATTAGAATCTGCATGTCTTTTGATGAGATTACTCTACGATATGACTCTAGACGTATTGGATAAGTCAACTCCACTGCAATCGCAACATATGATAACAAAGACTCTTCCGACACCAACTTCTTCATCCAAACGTCCACAGCTATTGCTATCACCTTTGAGTACCGCCGAACCTCCTCTTATAGTGCACTCATCTGTACTGATATCAATGTTTCAATTAATCCCTAGTATACCTGATAATAATTTGCGACTATATTTAATGGAAGTATTAAGATGTTTACTTAAATCTGAGAGAAATCAACAGGTTATGTGTGAAGTTGGGTTAATAGCAGAAATTTTAATGGATAGATATAACAGCACATTAATCAATGAGAAACATGAGTTGCATTCTTCTGCGCAGTATATTCTAGAAAGGCTTTCAGCTCAACAAATACAACCCAAGGAATTAAGGTAACAATTAAGCTATACCTCTATTTTATTATTAAAAATGAAGTTATTACTAACAATTCTAAATTTTACAGAGCGTTTCTTCGTTTGGGTCAGCCATTGAATTGCATAGCTTTCGATGAAGTTCAGCACAATCGTAGCGGACGACCGAAAAATCATTTCGATGGCGGACCCATATCTATAAGTCGTATCAAAACTATAGTTAGTATGACGACACCCAAAGATGGAACGAGTCATCATTTATTGCAGCCGCCATTTGTGGAATTCGATATGAATCAGGAAGGATTTTCGTGCTTGTTTTTGCCCTCAATTGCTCCCATTAGTGTTGGCGGCACTAACTCTGGTCCCACTAACCTATTGACGGGTGCTATTGTTGGCAATTCTGATATACCTGTTAGCGTTAACGGAGGCATCGGAACCGGTGAACGAGCTTTTCCACCTCAATCTGGACTAACATTTAGTACATGGATTTGTGTTGAAAAATTTTCGCCCTCTTCTAATGAAGAGTCGCATAACGTTCGCTTATTAACTCTATATAGAGCTACACAATCAGGACAAGAATACGCTTGTTTTCAGTTGCAAATTGCTGCCAGAGATAAAGCGTTGCTTATTTCTACGCAAGAAATTGCTATATTTGGCGAACACGAAATTGGTTCTTCAGGTTTTCCTCACGCTTTCGATGCCGATCATCATCTTAGAGTGTGGTCTCCTGAGTTGATACAAGAGGGTCAGTGGCATCACATCGCTATTGTTCTCAATCGAGCTTTACTCAAAAATTCAACGGTTAGCGTCTATATCGATGGTCAGATGGTTGCGAGTCAAAAGCTGCACTACATATCGTCAGTTGTCGGCGGCAATGCCGGCATTTCCAACACAAGTCCGCTTTATGTAAATGGTTTGATCGGAACGCCTCCTCACTGGCGTCGACAGTCGCGTCTGGTGTGGAAACAGGGACCCACTCATCTTCTCGAAGAACCTCTCGGACCATTACTAGTCACTTATGTCAATTCATTAGGTCCTAACTATATCGCTAGCTTTCAAGGCATTATTAATTCACAATCTGCGCAACAGTTTCAGCAACAGATACCCGAAGATAGGGTAATATTTGGACTTAACTCTAGAGCCACATCAGCCATGACTTTAGCAAAAATGCGAAGAGTTTATTCGCGATTTGATTGTCGACAGATTTCAAAAATATTAGGCATATCAACGCACGAAAACGCGACACCAATTTATGTGCTGCACAACTCTGCCGGTCATTTGTGTGGACCCAGTCGTTCATTAGGAGCAATACTTATCGGTAATATCGGTGCGCGTTGTTTCGTTCCAAAGCCTGTTTCGGTGGCATTTAGTGATATTGGAGGCGCGACACTACTTCTTGGATTGATAGCCAATTCTCAAGACGTCGAGTCATTATATGCGAGCGTCAAAGCATTGGTTTGTGTTGTCAGATGTAATCGTGAATTGCAATTAGAGATGGAAAGGATAAACGGTTACCAAACGTTAGCTATGCTACTGAGAAGAAAGCGACAATTTCTCAATTCTCACGTTCTTCATCTCACGTTTAATCTCGTCGGAACTCTTGACATAAATAGATGTCATGAAAGTTCTGTTATGGAAATACAACAAACGCGAGCATTCAAGGATCTATTAACCGATCAGTTAGACCTTTGGGCACAAAACGAATTATTGAAGTCATTATTGGAACATTTCAATGAGCTATTAATCGAATCTAGTCATACACAGGAGAGTAAACTTATAAATATAAAAATATTACGGGATATGAATTTGCTCTCAAAGTTATTAAATTTGTTGAGAGAATTACGTTTATCTGAATCCAAGACATTGCAATTAATTTATTCGCTTTGCTTCAGACTTCTGAACACAACTCCTCGACATTCAGATATACTATATTTTGGTCAATTTATTGCTTCACTTATACCTTTAGGTAACGATGAAAAAGATGACGACGTGATTGAACTAAGAAATTCTTTATTGAAGATTATTTTACAACTAATGACTCGTAATCAACAGCACGCTATTAATTACGCCATTCAGGAAGAATTGACTCGTATTCTTGGATTTGATTGGTTTTTATTATTTTTACAAAATTCGCTTCACAAGGAAACGGTTACCATTGGTTTAGTGAATTTAATGACTCTCCTTTCGAATAATATTCTTTATCAAAAATTTAAAGATGGCTCTTCTAATGGTGGATGGCTTAAGGATACTGAGGCTGTTCTTGAGAGCAGATTTGGTGTTCAGTTATTGGGGTTCAATGTAAGCACATCGTCGAGCGCCAGTTCCGTTCAATCTATTCTCACAACAGCGCGAACAACTGGACTCAAAATAATTCGCAACGATTTACTAACAGTTCCTGGTTTTTTGCATTTGAATTGGCTGTTATCACATCACGTACAGCAGCCAAAGATATATCTCGTGTTATTTCAAGCATTACTCGGTCAGTATCAAAACTTGTCGCCATCAGTTCTTGAGTGCATAGAAGGCTTTGAACAGTTAAATTTAGACAATTTGTGGAATTGTCTCTTTGGTGAGAGGAATAGTAGAACCATTAATTCTGGTGGTCTGTGTTGTCGAGATTTATCAATAACTATATTAACAATGATTCACTGCTTAATTTGGGACGTGGACTGTGGCAACAATTTTACAGACTATCCTATAATATTGATTCAGTTTATTACTTATTTATATCACAATCGAAAAGATTTTCAATCTTATTGTCAAACGAACCCAGAATTTATATCAGCTTTATGTCAAACCGTAATTAACGAAGAAATAGGCGCACATAAAGAATTGCCAACCTCTGTATTAACGACTCACACAGCAAAGAAGCATATAATGGATTTTATTAGACTTATTATAATAAATTTAATTAGTTATCCCGGAAGTAATATGATTCGACCGATAACTGTATTTGAATTATTTTTGGAAGGTTTTACAAGTTGTAAATTAGCGCAAACAGAACTAATTGCCTCACTTATGGAACACATGACTTCGTTAACAGAATTTATGTCTCAACAATACGACGCTAACCATTCCATTCAACAGCAACAACAAGCCTCGAGTAATATTGTGCTCTTTATTTCTATAATGGTTGACAAACTATGGCAGGATTGCTATCTCAGAGATCGTAAAGAACTTCTCGATTGCGAACTTAAACTTCTTACAAAATTGAATTTGAATCCTCAAACGGCAACACATAAATCATTAAAATCAGCACCACTTTCAGAATTGAGTTTGCTATACAAATCTCTTAATCGAACTGTTCTCTATTTGCTGTCTCGTCCACTCGAAACACTGTCGGATCGAATGGCAATGCTTGAAGTGTTGCAACGAATTCAAACGCATCGCCAGCTAATTATAATATCTCCATCTAATAACGATTCGGAATTTTACGTGTGTCTTACTTATTGTGTTTTGCAATTGATCGATGAGGCAAAGATAAGCTTAACGAGCAAATGCAGAACCACTTGGCATGTGGTGGACACCACACACGGCTCTACCGACGAGGGCGCTCTTTTAATTGCTTCTGTGACGCGCAAAATTTGGGACGAAATTTACTTATCAAAAAAACAATTACTCGAAGATATTCTAAAAATCAATTTAGCGCCGGCGACGCCGGCTTTTGGACTGACTTCGATAACACCAGACATTTCTTCGCTGAGGGAAACTCTTTATGAGCCAACTTTAAAAGTTTGGGTTAATTATATAGAATCGGAGCAACAAAGACAACGCAGGAAATTGGCATCAAATTCATCGCTCGATTCTCCGTCAACCTCTAGTCCGACTGCAATTATTTCCGAAAAATTAGCAAATATTAACAAATTCAATAATTTGGTTTCAAAATCTGCGGGCGGTTTGGTTTCGAAATTAGTAGGCGGAACGACAGGAGTTGTGGGCACAGCTATTTCGACAGCTGTTAGTGTGGGCACAGCCGCTCGCAAAGAAGCGTTTCGTAATTCGGTTTCTGATTCACTCAATCAAACCACACCGCCGTGGACTTTGATGAGCAAACTGGAAGTTCAACAGTGGACTACTATTCATCTTTCAATCATTTACGACTTCATAGAGTTTCAGCTCAAGCAAAAAGCTCAGTCAGATTTTCACCTCAGTAAGTATGTCTATGACGACTGGTTGGCTGCCGAGTATGAGCTATTGATTAGAGAGCGCGCTATTTGGGGGCCTGAATATGGATCGAAACAATTCGACAAATGGAAATTGGATATGACTGAAGGACCGCACCGAATGAGGAAAAAACTGATTCGCAATGATCTCTTTTACATGCACTATCCATATCGCCCGGAATTAGATTCTGGCGACTCTAAAGCTCTTAAATACAAACTTCCGGTTTCTTATGATTCTAACGAATACTATAAACGCTTTCGACCAGAAAATTACAGTTTAATTGAAAGGGATTCTGTCGAGCAAACAATAGATGAAGTTATACTCACATTACCGAGTAATGCAGAAGGTTTTCAAGGTATTAAGACGTCATCGCTTTTGCCATTAAAATCAACTTCAGATAACGAAGATCCGGACGTTCAGGACAGTCAAGAATGTCAAGAGGTTCACGACGCGCAGGATTCGTCTGGTTTTGTCGATATCAGTTCAGAAGTGACGAAACCTGGATTTACAAACCATAACGGTTTGGAACAGGTGGAGATGCAGACCGTTCTTCGTTTGTTGGAAGAGGGAGAGAGAATTTCGCATATGTTTCGATGCGCCAGAATTTTAGGACTCGACACATATGAGGGGTTAATGTTGTTCGGAAAGGAACACTTCTATCTCATCGATGGTTTCACTTTACTCAAAACCAGAGAAATTCGAGACATCGACTCTTTGCCTGCAAAGTAATATTTTTGTTGACTTCATATGATAATGTTGTATTAATTATAATTTTTATCGACAGTATGCACGATCCGATAGTTCCGAGTTCTTCTCCTCGATCGAGCATAACGGCAAACAATAAGAGAAGCACTAAGAAAACATGCAGTAAATTTGCATTTGAAGACATAAAAGAAGTCCATAAGCGTCGGTATTTACTGCAACCCATTGCTTTGGAAGTGTTTTCTTTTGATGGAAGAAATTCACTGATTGTGTTTCCACGAAAACTTCGCAATAAAGTGTATTCTCGTTTTATGTCTGTAGCGACCGGTATAACAGATAACGCACACGATTCGCTTGCGGGACAAAAAAGAAACGCTAACGTCGAAACAGCTGGTATTTTAAGTAATCTAATTGGCGAGACGTCGGTCACGCAGAGATGGGTTGTAAGTTATTCTCAATAGTTATTTAATTGATATATAAAAAGTTTTATCATTTCTCGATAGCGCGGAGAAATATCAAACTTTCAATATTTGATGAACTTGAATACTTTGGCCGGTCGTTCCTATAATGATCTCATGCAATATCCGGTGTTTCCATGGGTTCTCTCTGATTACACGAGTTCTGAACTCGATTTGACTGATCCGCGAACGTTTCGCGATTTTAGTAGACCTATGGGAGCGCAGACAAGCGACAGACTCGAACAGTTTAAGAAGCGATTTAACGAATGGGATGATCCACAAGGAGAAACCCCTGTATGTTAGCAGTACTCTATAATTTTGATAAGTTATGTTAAGTAAAATGTTAAGAAGAAGTTACAAATAATAGTATTTGCAAATATTGTTTTGCCAGCCCTACCATTACGGCACTTTTTACTCATCCGCTATGATAGTCGCATCATATTTGGTTCGTATGGAACCTTTCACTCAACACTTTTTGCGTCTTCAAGGCGGACACTTTGATTTGGCTGATCGTATGTTTCACTCTGTCGGTGACGCCTGGATATCAGCAGCAAAGCATAATATGGCTGATCTAAAAGAATTGATTCCTGAATTTTTCTATTTACCTGAATTCTTACTCAATACGAATCGTTTCGATTTGGGCATTAAACAAAATGGTGTACAACTCGATGACGTTCTTCTCCCTCCGTGGGCTAAAGGTATTATCATTTTCAAATATTTCAAACTTCATTAATAGAATTTCTTACGCCGTTAACAGATGATACGCGAGAATTTATCAGAATTCATAGAATGGCACTCGAATGTGATTACGTGTCCGCGCACTTACATGAATGGATTGATCTTATCTTCGGATTTAAACAGCACGGTTTGTGTGATTTCTTAGCATTACAAATATAGGAAATAATAGTTACGTGTTTGTTTGAATTCAGGTCCGGCCGCAGTGGAAGCTGTTAATGTGTTTCATCATTTATTTTATGAGGGAAATGTTGATATTTATAACATCGATGATCCGCTTAAGAAAAACGCCACGATTGGCTTTATTAACAATTTCGGTCAAATCCCGAAACAGTTGTTCAAAAAGCCACATCCGGCCAAAAAGGTGGCCAATATGACTGCTGTGCCATTAACGCCAATATTACCGGCAGTCGGCTTGAACTCAGTGCTCAGCAATTCAACGCCAGACAAAGTATTTATTCATAATTTAGATAACTTGCGGCCTTCGCTGCATCCAATTAAGGAACTGCGGGGAGCTGTCGGTCAAATTATACAACAGGAAAAAACTTTATTGGCTGTCGAACAAAATAAAGTTCTAATTCCTCCTCAATTTAATCGATATATTGCGTGGGGTTTTGCGGATCACAGTCTTCGAATCGGACCCTACGAGTCGGATCGCGCAATATTTATATGGGAGAGCGAGCTTTCGCCGCCTAACGGGGAAATACTATGCGCTACTGTACCAAATCCCAGGACTATTATCACCGCTGGAACGAACTCTGTTATATCTGTTTGGAGACTGAAAGGAAAGACACAACAGTTATCGCTTATGCAGAACTTATTTGGACACACAGAACCTATTACTTGTCTTACTTCATCAGCCGCTTATGGCATTATAATTAGCGGTTCTCGAGACAAAACTTGCATAATTTGGGATTTAAATAGATTGCTGTTTGTTAGACAATTAGGTTTGTCATATTTTTACATTTAATAATTTATCATAATGTTATAAAAGTAAACTATATTTAAATTATTTATGTTATATTCAAATAACTGTAAGTGGCATAACTAGTGATCCTTTTCGGTCAGAATCCGAATTTGACGGGATTTAACAGCCAAAGTTGAAAAATAATTTCGGTCAGATGTATAAACTTACCGAATTTGATCGGAATTTACCAAAATTTATTGATTTTATTGCGTTTTTATTTTTTTATTTATCTTTAAAAATAAAAGCAAAATTTTTAAAACGATATTAATTGAATAGGCGGAGGACGCCATTTGATACATACGGCGCCGATCGCTGCCATTTCTGTTAACGACTTGACTGGTGATATCGCAACTTGTGCTTCAAATTGGCTTTATATTTGGTCCATAAATGGTGATCTCATTGCAAGCGTCAATACTCTAACTGTTTTACCGTCGGGACAAAGTTTGTCTACAACACAAATACTTTGCGTTGCATTTTCAACTTATAATGAATGGGATAACGCTAACGTTGTGAGAGTTTATTAAATTTTGAAATATTTAATTATTATTATTTTAGAAGTGAAAATATTAATTTAATTAATTTAATAGATAATGACTGGATCTTCTGATGGTGTGGTTCGAATGTGGTCTATTGATTACACTCAAGTGCCGATAGAAGATGAAGACAATTCAGATAAGTCGACCACAAGTATATCTTCGACGCCAACTGAAGCGAAAAACATAGAATCGCTATCATTAGCCATCGCGCCGTCTAAAGATGATATCGTTAGGCGGCTATCAATTGCTTCGGCGACGGCTGAAAGCAATAAAGGAGATGATGAAGAATCAACAGAAGGTAACTGTTCGTCACCTGAAGATCGTGACAATGAATGGGATGTCGTGCATATCGAACCGTTAGACGACATTCCAATCATATCAATTTCTCATTCTAAATCTGCGGCTGGTTTTCTGACTCCACTCATCAACACTGACTCCGCAAAAGTTAGTGAGCCAAAGTCTAAACCAATACCGAAAACGCCAACTGTAAGCTTAGGACCAACAATTTTAGAAGTTCCCAAAATACGTACCTCAAAGTCAGACACATCGCTATTTGATTCTTTTATAATTATTAATGAAAACGAATGCTCTCGTAAGCGTATCAGTTCTGCTTCTGTACTAAAAGCCGGACACAAGTGGATTAGTCAACTCGTTTTTCGATCTAAGCTTACAATGCATACCGCATTTGAACGTAAGGACAATACAGAGCCGGCGGCCATAACTGCTTTGGCCATATCTAAAGATCACAAAACGGTTTTTGTTGGCGACGCGAGGGGACGAATATTTTCGTGGTCTGTGAGCGAAGGTCGCGGTTTAAGTGACCATTGGGTGAAAGACGATCTCGTCGAGAGTTGCACTAATTGTGGCATTAAATTCACGTTTTCCGAGCGCAGACATCACTGCAGGAATTGTGGTCATGTTTTTTGTGCCAAGTATTAAACATTACAAAGTAATTCATATTTTATTTTATATTAAACGTATTTTTTATCAATAGATGTTCAAAATACGAGTCAGAGATAGTTCGCCTCAAAATTCTGAAACCTGTGAGAGTGTGTCATAATTGTTTCATTAATCTTCAATCTCTAAATCAACTACAAGTTCCGAGACTCAAGTGATTATATTATTCGATACATTTAATGTTAGGCTTTAAGCTATATTTTCATTGAAACCTGTGAGGAATATTATGAATTTATTTTGTCAGATTTTTGACATTTTCTAAATTTGTCGCTCATTCCATATAATACTTAGTAAATTTGTTTTTTATATTGTATTTAATATTATTTACATTTTTTATTATTTAATATTAACTGTTTTAAAATTTATTAATCAACGTAATATAAAATTTTGATTATTTATTATGAATATCTTGTGAATTTAAATTTTAAACATATTTGAGGATTAGTTGAATTTTTTAATTTGATAAATAGTTTAGTAAATGCTGTTTATTTTAATTATTATTTATATAAAATAGATTTGTAAAGTGTAATCTAGGATAATCAGATATTTGTTTGATGTTTATGTGACATTTTTAAATAAATTATAGTTACATTTTAAAAAATTAATGCAAATTTCAAGCTCATTAAAATATCTTATTAATGAAATTAATAATCATTATTAATTTAAATTACTCATTAAAACTGAAATAAAATGCAAAGTTGAATCAATAATTTTTAAATAATCTCAATGAAATGATTAATTTTACTTAACTACCTCTTAAGCTTTTAAAGTTTTTCAAATATTTTATCGAAAAAATGTAATTTTACTTATCAGATTTATTTTACTGAATAAAAATTTAAATAAATTTAGATTGTCTTATATTTTAAAATAAAATGTAACCATAATTCCATGAACTATATAATTAATTTACAAATTATAGTACATAAATATATATTTATAAAGCCAACGTATTTATAAGTTATTATGTTATTTTAACGATCAATTTGTCATAAAAGCTAATTTGATTTGTAATTGTTCAAAAAATGTTACTATAAAATATTGTATCATTATTGTAGATTTAATAAAATATTTACTGTAATTCAATTTTTTTAAAATTTTTGTTTTATATAATATATTTTAATTAAGAATAAACTCTTTAAAGTATTATTTAATTTTTAAAATTTTGTCAGTTTGTGAAAAAAAGAAGAATCTAAAATTTGCATCAAACTCATCACAACTCACTCTCCCACTCATTCACTATTTCTATCCCCCTTTCCCTCACTCCTCGTATATTCACTAAAGTAAAGCTTTGATTTATTTCAATATATAATATTGAAATATGTTTTGTAAATAAATTTAGATTTAGTCATGATTACAGCATTTTAAAAATGTTACTTTATTAATAATAATTAAAAATACAAAATTATTAGAAAAGCACAACTATTGTGATCAAACAAAAATAAAATTTAAGAAAAAATTTTGAGCAAATTTCTTGCAGTTCTAACAAAAAACTAAATATTACTCATCATCATAATCCGATGTGGTTGTGGTCGCTTTACTACACTTGAAAAATTGGCCCACTTTTGTATTCTATCAAAACACAAATATAAGAATATTGCATAAACTTTAAAAGTAGATTTGAGTAATAATAATTTTTTCGATGCATCTAAAACTTACGATATCAATAAATGGATTTCCAGTAGTGTTGCGAACGTATTCCATGATGTACTGACTTCTGTTTTGACTTCTGACAAAAACGGCGTATAATTTTCTCTTCATTCGAAACACACCAAAGAGTTTAAATTCTGATAAAAATCGTGAATGATATGAGGAATTACTCCATTCTATGGAAAGTGATCGCACAAAAAACGGCAAATCATTTCTTTCATTTAATTGACCAAATAATACGATTTCGTTTGTGTTTGAATCAAATGCTGCTCCAGAATAACCACTTGTTCTGTTAATTAAGCGTTTATTATTTACATTACATTACATAGATATTATATATTATTAATAATATTAAGTATAATTATTATTATTTATATAATAGAGGGTAAAGTTTAAAATTTGCTACCATTTTGCTGTTCAACAAATTTAGAACGTTTCGATTTAACACTGATTTGATTTATTAATTAAAAAAATTCATTGAAATTGTATTTAAAAAATTTATTTCTTAAAAATACAAATATCAACCTAATAACAAATTAATATTAGTATTTAATTATTTTTTAAGTGCGTATTTATTTAATAAACAAGTAATAATTAAATGCAAGTTTATCGCAACTTTGAAATATTTAAAAACGTAACTATTCTAATGCAAATAATATATCAGTCATATTAGTCCCTTAATTATCTAAATTTTATACATTAGTAAATTTAAATTTAAAATTATAAATTAATATTAATTTTATAAAGTGTTGGTTTGAACATAGGTATACTTAATCTCGTGTCGCTTCGCCGCTCCGGGCCATGTACTCATCTTAAACGATCGATTTGCTCGCAGTTCATAAGCTAAACCTCCAAAATTGTAATCAAATTGAAA
>JAQIYA010000652.1:0-18005 GCA_034699355.1 Microtritia minima
TACAGAAACAGAGAAAACTAACTATAGTTACTTAGAAACTTATCGTGAAATTCAAACTAATTAATTCTTATAATGAATTTAATAGTTAATAGTAAATTTTTCATGTATAATACGCACGCCATGTATAATACGCGTATTATCATTGGCACTTTAGGGTACTTGATATTCTTACTTGCGATACATTGAATGTATGCGTATATCCATTGATGCTTAAATATTTTCCCTATTTCTCTATATTATTTGCCCAGTTTTCCATTTATTTTTAAATTTTTTAAATTTAAAAAATTTTTGTAAAATAGTTTTAATTATATGTATAATTTTTAAAATTATTTTGTAATTTATATAATTTATAACTTTCATATAATATAAGATTTCTATTATTATTATATTGCTTTAGATCTTACATTAGTAAAAAAATATTTATTTAAGTAAATAAGAGTGTGGTATCATATGGCAAATATCAGGTAAAGATTACTCGGAGAAAGAGATATAGATTTATCGTTGATATTATTAATAACTTATGTGAAGTGCAACATGTAAATTATAATTCTAGTATAATTTGCATTCATGTGTTAATAATGAGTATGAAAAGAGAAAGAAATAATAGAAAGTGATGTTTAACATCCAATTTTCTAAAGATACTGACAGAAACCTGCGATAGAATGCTTTTAATCAAATTAGCAAAATTTTCAAATGCTAAACAAGATATAAATTTAGATCAATCTTTTACATAGAAGTTAATGCAATGAAAATACTTTTGGTATTTTATTCGAGAATAATTATGTATAATATTAATATATTGATATTTTGTAAAAATTTTAATTAACAAAATTTTGTGAAGTATATTTTTAAATAACCGGATTTTTTACTATAATTATTAAATAACCAGGTTTTTATTATTTAAACTAAATAATTAATTTGCATTTGCATTTTAAAAAGTCAATAAAAAAATCACTTCAGAATCAATTGTCAGCGATTAGTGAATATGATTTTTTGCCGAACACAATAACTAAATTAGATGAACGCAATCAAAAGTTGGAAACACAAGTTAAGCTGATTGTTGGCACATTCTTAAAGCTAACAGCATATGCAAAAGAAAAAATCGCCTTATCATTATCGACCATTTAAGAGGTGGATAATGAAGCGTTACTAATAGATTTTGAAGAGAATCAACTTCACAATGATGTTTGAAAATGTTTTATAAGGTTTATCAAAAGTTATCGAATGTGATCACTATTACACAATTTTTAGATCTTTAGAAAAAATAGAAATATTGCATTGCTTTCCCTTTGAAATGTATGGACTCGGTTGTTGCCGATTACTGGTCGTGACCTGCAGTGCTGAACATATACGTGTAGTGTCCACGAGCCGACTATACTGACCACACCGTATACACGCTAATACTATGCCTAAGCATAGGATTAAAGTAACGCACACAACTGTGTACAACTGTGTAGTATTGAACGATTTTACTTTAATATGAATTATAATTTTCATGTCTTATAAAAGGTGCTTTGCATGTGTATTACAAAAATACAATGTGGCTAATATACAATATGACATGTAAAACACATCCACTTATCTATGAGTTAAGAAAATCTATAGAGTTTAATACAATAAATAAAATGCACACATGATTAGTGATGTGACACAGTGTTGCTTAATTACTTGTTATTTCATAAATACATATAATTTAAGCGCGAGTAAAATTTATTTACACTTATCTTTTAATTTTGAAGATACGGCAGCAAATATGCTGAAACAAAATGCAAACCTGAGCCCACCCACTGTCTCATTCCCGGAACACTCTATTTATCTAATTCTATATTTAACGTTTAATTTCAATTTCCATTTCATCTATTTTAATATGCATTTCAATAATGGCTTCAATGAAATGAAGTTATTTTTAGTTTTTAAATTTCTCGATTCATATTAAATAATAAATTTGCGCATCAATTCTGTTTCGCAAATTAAACATTATATAAAATCAGTTTAAGAGCAAAAATGCCATAATAGATGATTTATTTTATTATTAGATTCATTTCAATGGATTGATATGAATATTAATTTTAGACATTTCATACTTACATAATGAAATCTGTTTTAATGAATGACTGCATTGCCAAACAGGAAGGCTGTGTTGTCGTGTATTATGCGTGTCGTGCAGACGTGTTGGAATTTGGGAAACTTTAATTCTGCGGTTGAAATATTGGCCGGACTTAAGTATGATTTGCCAGTTTGTAATAATATTTTTACTAATTTATCACTTAAATTGACCGAAAATATATCAGATCAGAAAAGTTGAAACCGTTTTGGCTATCGATCGGTGATAAAGACCAGCCATTCCTGATGCCCAAACTGTCCAAAGTGTTGCTGTCTATGTCTGAGCCGTCGGAAGAATACAAGTCGGCTGTCATACGAGCTTTAGATATACCCCATTCAAAAGTGATTCCCTTTTTTGGTGCATTTCTTCGAGATCTCAAGTCTATTCTTAGAGGAATGCCTAGCCTTGTAGTACTGCCTGTCGATAAGGACACCGATATTAAGTTGGATTTTATATCGGACTACAATGGAGAGGACCACTACATGTGAGTGATTGACTGCCAATTATTATGCAATTAATATTCGCTACTCTAACACTGTTTGGCTGACAGTTTGCATGTTCATCATTGTTTAAGACGTGCTTAAAGAGATGTTCACTTATTTACTTAAGGTCGCGAATAGGTGTGGGCGGCATAATCAACATCGAGAAGATGTACAAAACGCATCAAGTGTTGGACAACATTCGCGCGTTTCATCTCCACTCTCAACAACGACAGCAACTCATCAATGACTCGAGTCAGAGCTCGCCGTACGAGTTTCACCACTTGACGAGTGTCGGCAAAAAGCGTGACACGAGTGGCACGACCGGCAACTGCGAGAACGACAGTCTGTATGAGATCGGCTTAGACTCGAACAAACCGATTCAGAAGCTGTCGAACAACCATTGCGTCAGTTTCGTGCCGCTCAACGAGCAGTCGTTCGACTTTCACAACCTTCAGGCTCTGCATCACGGCATGAGTGCCGTCTACTACGAGGAAGACACGGGTCGCTCGTCGGTGGTCTATCTCCAGTTAGAGCAGAGCAACTCAACGCTGGTCTGGTGTAAGCCGAGTTGGAGTGTGGCCGTCAAGACCAGCGGCGGCGCTACGCCTCAAGACTACTCGCTCTCGCTTAACATCGAAGATGTTGTTTTGCCCGCTGTAATCGCCAGATATGAATCGAAAGAGATCGCAATGACGTCTCTCGAAGAGGGATTTATTGATTTGCAGTACGTTAAAGACATAACGATTGGCCAAACGAGAGCCGATCTGACCGCCATCGCCCGTCGACACGGCCTGCCGGACAACGAGCTGATTGAGGCGCGAAACTGCATCGTCAGACTGTTGTTCGGCACTAATTTAAGTGATAATAGGAGTGTGGAATTCATTGCGCCCAAAATGATTGCCACCATTTGGGCGGAGAGTTTGAAGTGTTTGACCAAACAGTTGCATCAGCAGAGACTGCTCACCGATCAGCGCATAACGTGGTTGAAGGATAAATACTTGCAGCTCTTCTATCAGGACTCGTCGTGCGTCGGACCGACACCTGCCGAAGCCATACGCGTGTTCGGCGGCCGCAAGTGGACGCTCGAAGCGATGGGCGCCAGCTATCAGACATCACCTCTGGATCTGTCTCTAAACAAACACACATCCAGTTTCAACGTCGCGAAGATGAAGAAAAAGAAGTCCACCGTCAGCTTAGCGGCCATTCGGGACAGCAGTCCGCGATCGCACACGAGCGCCACCTCCGACCTCGAGAGCTCTCCCAATGTGCGCGCACAACACCAAAGTCCTACTCTGCGAAATCGCATCTCAATCACCAAAACTCATCTCCAGGTCCGCAGTCAGAGCGACCAAATCGGCGAAAGCGGAGCGCACGCACAGCGCGCGCATCGCGACTCGCAGAGCAGTAGTGTTAGCGGTCAGTCGTCGTCTTCGTGCGAAAACGTGACCGTCAAGTGTTCGTCGGCGTCGCCGCCAATTCACACCACTTCACTCACTTACCACTATCGCGACAAGTTTCGCCGAAATCGATATCCGAGTCAGAGTAACGCCAACACCGATATCGGCGACTCAGCGCCGGCGCCGAGCATTTCGGTGAGACATCAGGTGAAGTCGGCCATCACTCACTCATCACAACTAGACTTCATCGACTTTATGGAACTGTTTCGCGCGTTTCTCATACGCTCGCGTCGGGACATCAAAGACATCTTCGAGCAAATCGCCACCAAAGGCGACATTCATTCTTACACCGAAACGGAGACAACGCTCACCGCCAACAACAACAACGAGCTGACACTGAGTCCGTTGTCAACGGTGAGCGACAGAAGCAATACGAATGCCAACAACGCGTTCATCGATCAGTCATCGAAACTGTTAGGTCTGCTCACACGCAACACATCACTGAACGCCACCGAACAGTCATATCATAGCACACGCATCTGCGACGCCATCGCCGCCGCCAGCATAGTGGCCAACAGCGCCGGCGTCGATACCCTCAAAACATTACTGCTGACCGCCACCGACTTTCACGCCTTTATCATTACATATCAGTGCGAAATGCTATCTCTGGACGACGTGAAGGCTCTCATACAGACTCACGAACCGAATCCTGCCATCAGAAAGCGAAACTGCCTCTCGTTTGAAGGCTTTGCCCGCTATTTGATGGACAAAGACAACTACGCCTACAGTCCGGAGTTGTTTCAGATCAACGAAAACGATATGAACGAACCGCTATCACATTACTATATGGCTTCCAGTCATAACACTTACCTCACTGGCCATCAGTTGAAGGGAGAATCGTCTGTCGAGCTCTACAGTCAGGTTAATCACATTCACTATAATCGTTAGTAATTGATAATAATTGTTGGTTATTATGGCAGGTTTTGCTGACTGGTTGTCGATGCGTAGAGTTGGACTGTTGGGACGGCGACGACGGCATGCCAGTCATATATCACGGCCACACTCTCACGTCAAAAATTCCGTTCAAGAAAGTGATCAAAACGATTAACGAGAAGGCGTTCGTCGCCTCTCCCTATCCGGTGATTCTGTCGGTCGAGAATCACTGTTCGCTTCAGCAGCAGATGAAAATGGCTCAAATCTTTCTGTCGGTGTTCGGCGACAAACTGGTCACCAAATTCCTCTTCGACTGCGATTACTCGGACGAGCCTCAACTTCCGTCACCCAATCAGCTCAAGTATCGCATTCTAATCAAGAACAAGAAGTTGAGGGCGCAGTTGACGCCCGCGTTGAATATGAAAAGTCGAGCCAACACTCTGTCCAAATCGGGAACGGGACGAACCAATAGCCTCATATCAACGGCCAGCACGGGCTCGCTTAACGAGGAGGAGGACGACGAGTATGAAGACGAAGATGAGGACGAGGAGGGACTCGAGGATAGCGTTCCGTCGGAGTTAACGCCAGTTCAGAGTCATTTGAGCGCCGATCAGCAGGTGGTCAGCGCTAAGACTCCGGCCTCGAAGACCGAGTCTCTGTCCAGTCAGGAGTGCGGCTCAACGTTTGGCGAACATTCTAAGATTCGCGCCTATTCGAGTCCTGGTCTCGGTTCGCGACCGAGGAGTCAGAACGAGGATCACAGCGAGACCGGCGATACGGGCGCACATTTCGGTGTCTATTCGTTACACCAGAACAAAGTGGTTCGCAAGTCTAGCAGTCAAATAGCGCCCGAACTCTCCGATCTGGTCATCTATTGTCAGGCCATCAAATTCCGCTCTTTTGTGTCCGCAACTGCCAGTCCGACCAATTCAACTGTGCTCACACCTGTGGTGAAGAAGTATAGCGGCAGAAAAGGCATGTTAGTGTCGAGCAACTCGACCACAGTGTCGAGTATTCCACTCGTCAACGATGCGAAGATCAGCGAAATTCGCGAACTCACGTCTCCGTCGCCAATCATGACGTCGTCGTCGGCGTCCAATTTGCCGCTAAACAAGCGGCCGGCAGTGTCTGCGGCGTGCTATCAGGTGTCGTCCGTCAACGAGAACACGTCGAAGAAGTTATGTCGCAAGAATGCCCTCTCACTGATCGCGCACACTGAACACCAAATCATGCGCACATATCCGGCGGGAATGCGAATCGATTCGTCTAACTTTAATCCCGTTATTTTCTGGGCGTTTGGCTTTCAGAGCGTTGCCCTCAACTATCAGACCGTCGACGCCGGCCTTCATATAAATACGGCGATGTTTGAGCAGAATGGCGGCTGTGGTCTGGTTTTGAAGCCGTCGGTTATGAGGAATAAGTCGCATATGATGTATGGAAGGTTTAATCCGTGGGATAAAGAGTTTGACGGTCTGCACGTCATTAGTCTGACTATTACAGTACGCGTTGACCAAAGTTATAAATAACGTGTTTTCAATATTTGTTTCTATCCGAATAGATAATATCTGGACAATATGTTTGTCCGAACAATAATACCGGTAGTCCTCAGGTGGAGGTGGAGATGATTGGCATACCAGTGGACAGCAATCGACAGCGAACTAAAATAGTTCAGAGAAATTCACTGAATCCCATTTGGAACGACACCTTCTTGTTTCGGGTAATGCACTCTTAAATATATCGTTAAATACTAAATATGTATGTTTAAAATAACAAATGATTAAAACTGATTAAATTAACAAATTTAGGTGTCATTCCGGGATTTGGCTTTTATAAGGTTTGCCGTCACTGATATCGGATCCAATCATTTGACTGCACAACGTGTGGTGCCATTCAATAGTCTTCGTCAGGGATATCGACATTTAAGATTGAATAGCGCACAAAATCAATCGCTACCACTCTCCACACTGTTTATATACTCCTCGTGGGAGGTATGAGTGCTTAACTGTTTCGATGTGTTCAATATTGAAATGTTTGTCTCATTAGGAGGAAGGTATGGATATTCCGTTATCGGCGACAGAAGATAGCTTATATGGTGGACCACAGACTGGATTCAAGCAAAAGAATCGCAAAAAGATGATCTCAAGCGTTGACTTAAATAGATTGGAGAGCAAAGAAGTGATCGGAAGCGCTCCCGTCAGGCGTCGCATGTTCTTTCTAGTCGTTTACGGCGTCATGACTGACGAGCCGTCCACTATCTTAAAAGTAACCCAAGAGAGCACCGCAAGCGATGTCATTTGTCAGGCGTTGGCCAAAGCGAATAAACCGCAAGAAAACGCCGGCGATTACGTGCTCATAGAAGAGGTTTATCGCGGATGGGAGAAGAAGAATCTGATCGATCGAAACCTCACCACACAGAGAATATTAGACGCTGACGAGCGGCCACTGGAGGCGCAGTCCCAGTGGAGAGGCGACGGACGCTTTGTGCTCAAGAAGTTGGCCGACGACCCGAGCACTAGAGCGTGGATGACAACCATACGAACCGCTAATAAGGAGAGACAGAAACGACAGGACAACTCGGAAGTGATTAACAGCGATCAGTTGACCGCCGAGTGGAACACCGATCCCGAGACCGACACATTTCTGGTGTGCATCTACAACGTCAGCGAAGACCAGCCGTACGCCATTCTCAAGGCCAACACGTGCGGGACATCGCAGGATATCATATCGCAGGCGCTCATCAAAGCGCGTCGAATGGAAGATCCGAGAAATTTTGTTATTATTGAGGAGTTGGAGTACTACTCGGACTTCGGGCCCGATTCGTCGTCAGTGGCTTCAAAAAGTAAAGCGCCCAAAGTGGGCGGCAGTTGGCGTCGGGTTTTGGAGGACGACGAGAATGTGTACTCAGTTCAGGCCAAATGGAAAACGAAAGGAAAGTTCGAATTGAAAAACCGAAACGACATCACCGCCAACGACATGACTCAGACCAACGCCGGCGCTAAACTGGGCCGAACTAAGGGCTCGTTCAAGAAGTTGAGTCAATTTCACCGAAGTTCATCTAAAAAGCTGTTCCGACGCGACACTCCGACGCCGGCCTCGATCGCCGCCACACAGCATCTCATCTCCTCGTCGAGTCGAGACAGCTATAGCTCGAGAGACTCGTCATTACGACAGGTGCACAGCGAGGGAGAGATGACCTCCGATAACGAGGAGCGCAAAGCGTCGACTTCGATGTCGCGCCTGAAGAAGCTGTCGATTCGGCGGCTTAAGGTGTGGCGATAGGTGTAAATTATTGAATATACATGTATTTTCAATTAGGCTTTTGTATCGATATGTAAATAGCATTTTTCAAATTTACTAAAAAAAAGTGAATACAAAACTAGATCTCGAATTCCCCACTCAATGATCTCGAATTGTTTAGTCCTATTGTTTGATAATTGTGTAAATAAAACGAAATCAACTATTTGTATATTTTTCACTCCGAAATACACTCACACTATTGTCGTTAAGTTTTCTAAATGAAATAAAAAAGTATTTATTACCAGTTAATAATTCACTATTAAATAGTTAAATAATGCATTAATGCTGTTATTTGTTATAAAGACAAAATCTCTTAACTGTATATTTGAAAATGTTTTAAATGTTGAATAAATAATTGAATTTGAATAATAATTTGAATATAAAATTATTGTGAATTACATATATTTTAGATTACAGTATGCAATACCAAAGGGTGAAAATAATCAGATAAGATAAAAGTGAAATTGTTATTCGACCTAAACTTTAAGATGTCGACTGTAAATGAGGCATTAATATAAGAGTACGAAAGTTGATGAATACAGAACTAAAGGTATATTGAAAGGCATAGTTGAAACTAGTGTTGCGTAAAATGCTGTTATGAGTCTAACATGTTTTTTGACTTTTAGCTTTACTTTCTCTCTCTGAAAATTTATTTTATTGAATTAAAAATTATTATCTAATTTAAAACTCTATTATATACTGAAAATATTGATTTAAACGAATTTCACCGAAAATTTAAAAGAAGCTTTGCATCGATGAGCAAATAGACATTTTCATAATATGTCGAAACACATTTTTGCAGAACTAAATTGTTTTAATTATAGCTTAGGGCGATAAAAGCTAAAATTACATTAACATTAATTAATTTTTGCCTTAAGGTTTAGACTTTATTAAAAATTTTAACTCATAGCCTTTATCTAAAGCAAAAGGTTATACTATAAGAAAAGTTAGACTCCGATGTTGTGAAATTTATAAAATCAAAGTATAAACAAGTCAAAAATATTTTATGATGTTCTTGAAGATAATTTAATAGACAAAATTTAAAGATTATAGAAGATTATTGATAGAAAAAAGCAATGCTTGAACATTAAGTGAAACAATGCTAATTTATTGAAAAGAAATTTACTTTAGATAAACGTTACATTAACACTCAATTATTAAATTATTTTAATCAAAAATAACATATTCACACATAATTTCTTTTGTCTATTTAAATAATTAAATTTTGCATCGAAATTCTTTCAAAATATATCATTCAACAACGAATTTCGATATTTTTTTAGTAATAGTTAAAGATAAACATTACGATTAATATTATGCGTATTATTAGAGATACAACTAAATTCTGTCTGTAAATAAATTTGCAAATATTATGGTTGGATATATGGTTAGAAATCGACGTTATAGTTCTTGCGGTTAAACGGATAGACGGGATGCTGTGGTATGTTATGCACGTCGAACTGACACGAGCGGTAATTTCTGTCAAGCGATTCGAGTTGCGATATCTCCTCTGATGTCAGCTCAAAATCAAATACTTGTATGTTTGATTTAATTCTATCGTTACTCACACTTTTCGGTATAACAATAATACCGCGCTGTGCCTGAAAGTAATGTCATGTCATTGAATTAACATTAAATATTCTTTTTGCTTAAAGATAATTATTTTTACTTGAAATTTGATAAGAATTTGTCCAACATTTTTGCCGTATTTTTTAGCCAAATTCACAACTAGTGGTTCTTTTAAAAGCTGATCCTTGTCTGTGGCGGGATTGACAGCAGAGCCAGGATTGCCGAGTGGAGAATAAGCAGTTAAAGTGATCCCCCTTTCGTCCGAAAATTTTTTAAGCTGAACTTGAGCTAAATAAGGATGGCTTTCAACCTGAAATTAATCAATTAATAATAATTTAAATATTTTTTGCTGCATAAAATGCATTAACAGCTCACTTGATTGGTGACGGGCTTAATAGTAGCCGAAGCGAGCAGTCTATCGACTTGCACTGAGTTGAAGTTCGAGACACCAATAGATCTGATGAGTCCGCTGCGGACCAGTTCTTCCAACGCCTGCCACGCCTCTAAATAGTCGACACCGCCATCGACCACATTTCCGTCCGGCCCGACCGGCACGAGAGTGTCGTCCACTTGACCGAAACTCATTGGCCAATGAAGAAGAATTAAGTCTATGTACGGAGTGTTGAGTTTGGAAAGTATGCGATTCACGCAAATCGGCACTCGATCTCGCCTGAAGAATGTGAGCCAACATTTCGACACTATATACAAGTCCTCTCGTTTCACCTGTAGTCAAGTTAATATTGTATAATTTATTTTTAATGCGATTTTTAGCACTATATTATCTATTATTTTTAGATTTCAAAATTTTAATTCTGGTTTTCCTTTAATAATGCTTAACACATAAATAATTATTATTATTTTCTCTTATTTATAATAACATTTTCTACAATTATACGAATTACAAGTGTGCATGAATTATAAAATATGAATTATGGAAATTTTGATGAGATATGCCATACTTGTCTAAAAGATAAAGTATGCCAACATATGCCAGCATACAGTTTACATGATCTGATTAAGCAATTGATTAAGTGCTCCATCAATGCGTTATACGCAGATATGAGTTTGAGATACGAGTTGAAGAGCAGCACTTGACACTGACCTCTGTCACGACACGTTCAAATCAAACTTTCATAACGCGAAAAATGTAACCTTAATCTAAAGCTAACTTTCATTAACATTGAGAAATGAAACCTTGAAATTCATAATAAAATCTATCGAAACCTCGATCACGAAATGTTTAATCCCAAGCATCGCATTTTGCTTATCAGTGCAAACACATGGCATCAAACGTATCGATATTTTGAAATCGCTGTCAACGCGTCAGTGGCGTCAACGACGCCAAACTAGTCTGACCTTTCCTTCGCTGATCGAGTCGTTGATAGCCTGTCCGACCTCTTCTTCGTTCTCATAGGCGAACGCGCAGTCTATATGCCGATAGCCATAACCGATGGCAGCCTTGACCGCCCGATACAGCGAGCCGTCGGGCGGCGACTGCCACGTACCCAATCCGAGCGCTGGAATCGATAAGCCGTTATTGAGTTGAATGTTCGGTACGGTCTTCGGGTCAACCATTTTCGATAACTGCCTTCTGATGTCGAGTTTCTGTTTCAATGAAAAACATATATTTATAAAATATCTATTTTCAAACATCCTGTCTCTCACTCCATATTATTGTAACCTTATATATAAAGATAATTAATAACTTTTAATATCATTACTATTAGTTTCTGTTATTTAAAATTTATTTCTAGAAAGACATTCATAATAAATATGATGTAAAATATATTAATTATATATATTTTTATATTAATTATTCATTAATTTTAAATAAATAAATAAACTATAAATAAAAGTTAAGTTTACTTTTATATTAGGAAAGAAATAATTGTTAAATATCTGTTTGTTTAAATTAAATGCAAATGATATCATAGTTGATATCAAATTTAAATACGTTTTACACTAATTATTAATAAATAAGTTATTAGTAATAAATAATTATAATAATTATACAATTATTATCAATAATGTTCATAAATAAAACATAATGAATAAAACAATTAATATAGAAATAATATTGAAACTGATAGTGTTATGACACGAATATCTTTCATAACACTTTCACTTACATGAAGAGAAAACAAAGTTTAATAACTGTTCGCCAAATATAGCACAAATTATATGAGTTATTGAGTTATTATTGGGGTATAACTTAATAACTCGAATGAGCGTCCACTTCGCCTCTCAGCCTATTTAATTGGATCGCAGCGAAACTAATCTCACGCTATATTAAGCGTTATTAAAGATGTTCACAATTTGATAACACATTTGTGTAATATTTTCATGTATGAGTAGTTGTGTTTTCACTAGAGATGTGCTCCTCTTCACTCTTAACGCGCCTTATATAAAACAGTGCGACAGATAAGAGGTCTGTGCCTCACTGTTCATTGCATTATTGCGAGTCTTATTTGAGTCTATACCCTAAATATCTTTCAAATAAATTATTTTGTGATTTGCTTTAATAAAATCAAGTCATTTAATACTAAAATTTATTTATAAAATATTTATATAAAATATGTATAATTTTGTAATTCATATATAATTCAATTTATTATGGTTTATTACATTTTTGTTACAGCAATGCTCAATTTAATTAACATAAATTTAATTTAAAATTTGTTTTAATGACATTCATTCAACTGCATAGCATTGTTAAATATTTAAATTAATTTGATTAACACTTAAATTATTAAACTTAAATAAATAATAATGATTTAAAATATAAATTTTTAAAATTTAATTATTTAAATAATGTATGATTTTTTATTTTAATTTTAACTTATAATTTATTATCTTATTATTATTAACTTATAATTAATTATAAATTATCTGGGATACTGTACTCTTGCTAAAGTATAGTTGTTAAATAAGATTGTTAATTTAAAACTAAGAATCACTTTTCAGAAATATTTAAATATAATTATTTAATTATAAGTATAATTAGAAAATTTTAAAATATATTAATATTTAGTGAGAAATTTAATTTTTTTAAAGATTATTAATATTAGTATTATCAAAGTTAAAATAATAGAATGAATTTAATAAAAGATAAAATATTTTTAAAGAAATTATAATAAATATAATTTTAAACATAAAATTTTCTGAAATATATTTATCATTTTACTACTCTAATAACGACGTCATATACCAGTTAAGCTATTAAACCTTGAGAATCAAGGATATTAATGTATATTATATTAATTTTGTGAATTCACCACAACCTAAAGCATTGTTCAATTCATAACTACGGAATTTTGTTGTAAATTATGTACACATAAACAGGTGCACGCAATAAATATTTTAGTAAATTTCCGCTAAAAATTATTTACCATTTATATTTTAAAATAGTTGGAAATAAAGTAAAAAACACATTTTGAGCACACTTTTTTCATGTTTTAAAATGAATTAAGTTAAAGATAAAACATTTATATTAAAACAGAACGAACTGAAATAAGTCCGATCACAGTAATTAATTTAAATACAAATTAAAAATGTTTAGCTTATTGTCAGAAGAAATACTTAAAAATTTTGAAAGTTTCAGTACTAGAAGAGTATCAGAGTATGGAAATTTGAGAAAAATTATTAAAATGCATAAAAATATCATTAAAAATGCTTATTTTGCGCAAATGAGAAGAAATTTGTACTAAAATGAAGAAAGTAAGTGTTCAAATAATACTAAAGTTTAAGTAAACCAAAGTAATAGCAAAAAGTTTAAGCAAAGCATTTTGTTTGCAGTATAATCTGCCATCTATTATATAGTTATATAATTTTTATTTTTAAAAAATCAAAAATATTTCTTTAGTGATTGACATGATTTTACAAAAAATATTTTATATTTGTTTTTTATTTAAGATTTATTTGTTTTCTTATTTTTAAGGCATTTATAGGCGCAGAAAGTCTGATAAATAGATAGTACATGTAATTTGCGGGGGAATTGTCTTCAATGTTAATCAAACACTTTCTCCGCTTACAGTTTAATACTAATTTGGTTATTAAAATATTAATCTCATGAAAGCGCTTGTTTCGATTCAATATTTCATTTATAAGTTAGAAATTATAAACCAAATATCAATAGATTTGTCAATTTTTATTAATTTCAAATGTTATTAATTAATTAATTAAATATTTGATTTTATCGATTTTAATTAATAAAATTGATAGAGCTTTCGGTAAGTCATAATCCTTATCCTCATCAGTATCGATGCAATACTGATCTGTGTTAAGCAATGCTGATGTAAAAACTTAGAAAGTTGTTGAAAACTGCTTATTTTCACAGTCGCACTGGACATAACTTTGCACAGTTTCACGTGTGGAGAGAGCGGCGGTCATAAATTAGCTGCTAGTTTCAAATTCGTTACAACTCTAACTGTCTGTGAATTTACCGAAATTCCTTACTTGCCGTATGCCTTACCGAAAGCTCTATCAATTTTATTCATAATTACAACTTTCATCAATAAAAAGTAAATTTGCTGTTGTTTGCAGTGTTTTGAAAATGTGCTGATAATACTCTGCTCAACATAATTAAAAACAGTTAGAACTTGGAATATAGATTGAAAATAAAGTATTCAATATTTTTTAAGTTTAAATTTTTAAAAGTTTAAATAATAGATAAATTAATAAAGTAAAAAAGTTGAACACAAATTATTAAATAATTAAAAGTTTACTCCTACTCTAAACCTATCCTTAAAGTAAATGTTTATCGAAATTATTTTTTATTGATAGATAAAGAAAATGTCAAAAGTGCAATCAAATATAGCCATTATAGCATTATAGACATCTACTTTTTTTTATCTAAACTTTATTAGTGATAACGTTATTTCATTTTACAATATATCAATAATACTCAGAATTAATGTTTCGTATAATATACACCTGGAATTTGTAAACCATAAACTTTTATTGTTTTCTCGTTCAGAGTTATGCGATATGTTATGCGATAGTGAATAACTTCTGAATTTTTATAAATTTGGCATTTGAGTGCAAATTAACTTTACGATAGTATTATTTAATCATAATTGATTATATTATTAACAAAACAATTGCGACAAATATGGAAACACTTTCGCTAAAAGTGAAAGTAGTGGCAAAAAATATGATCAAAACAATTCATTTCGGACCGCAAATGACTGTTTACGAAGCGTGTCAACTGATCCGCGAAAAGCTCGCCTATGATGTCAATAACCTGAGAAAAGATAGAGATTATGGTATTTTTATAAGCAAATCAGATCCGCGCCAAAGTTTTTGGTTGGATTCGTCGCAAACGCTCGAGTATTACATTTTACGCGACGGAGATCTCGTCGAATACAAATACAAACTCAGACCAATCAAAGTGACCGCAATCGATGGCAGAGTCAAAATTATTTTGCTCGACGACAGTCACATATTTGCCAATCACTTAAGAGAGATCTGCTCGAAGTTCGAAATCAAACGCTATCCTCAGGAATATTCGCTGTCAATCGAGGACTCGGCGACGGAAACGAGAGAAACATTTTCACCGGTCGTCGAAAAGTTGCTGAACGAGAAGACGCGCAAAAAGACCACTTCTACTAACGAACTGACAAAAAGAAAGCATCGCATCAAATGTCTCAAATGGATTGATTTGAGTAAGACGTTAAGAGAGGAGGAATTTGTGGACGAAACCGATAAGAGATCACTCATTTTAAAGCGCAAATATTTTCTTTTTGATCACAAAATTGACTCCAGAGACGAAATTGAATTGAAATTGCTTTACTCTCAAATCAAAAGCGACATTTTGCGCGCCAATTTGTTTGTCACCGTTGAACAGGCCGTCAAATTGGCGGCACTCCAGTGTCAGATCGAATTTGGCGATTATAATGATTTTAAAATTAAATCCAACACTTATATCAAATCGGTGTTAGATTTAAACGAATTCCTGCCTAACACTTACGCAAAGCAAAGAGGAGTTGAAAGTAAAATAATAGAAGAGCACGAGAACTGCTCAGGAATTTACAATTTGGATGCTATGGTTAAGTATTTAGAGTTTGCTCGACAACTGAACGGATACGGTGTGGCCATGTTTTCGGTGAAAGAGAAGCAGAAGAATCGCGACAAACTTGCGAATTGTTTTCTCGGTCTCACGAGAGACTCGGTTAAAGTATTTGACTCGAATCGTGAAGAGCAACAGTCGTGGGCTCTCAATCACATCAAGAAATGGATATTTTCGCCAAACAGTTTGACACTCGATTTTGGTGACTATTCGGACACCACTTATTCGGTTCAGACCACTGACGGCGAAGCGATATCTCGTCAATTGCGCGGATATATTGATTTGAGGTTGAGATATAAAAGATTTGGTCTTAATAGCAATGATATTGAAATATTTGAAGGAGAAGTTGAAGGCAAGCAAAACAAAGTTGCGTCCAATAGACAGATGGCGAGTGACCTGAAAGTTGAATACAATGGTATATATAGTCAGACACTTGATTCTAAAGGAAAATATAGAATAAATAGCGAAACTCAGACCAACACCGACTCCGACATCGTTGGCACGTCTATAATGTCTTCTAACCGAGGATATGATGCGGTGGACAGCAGTTACGACATTATGAGACTGAATAGCACGACACAAACCTACGACAGCTCAGTCTTTATCGATGAAACGACTGACTCTAATGACGAGAGCGGTTATCTTACGAGTCGAATAAGTAACGAAACCCAAACCGATAAGTTGGACACTCTTTCGGACATATATGACAAACGAGAAGCATTTAATGCAAGTGGAATAAGTTGCGAGACGCAGACTGAGAAGACCCACATTCGCACCGTCTTTACCGATACCTGTGGTCTGCGCGAGCAGTTCAACGCTCAAACGCAAACTGAAGAGAATAAGGTCGACAATAGTGTTGTTATGACCAACACTTCAGGTTTGAATAACTTTGAAGACTGCGATTTAGTATTGGACACAATTATCAAAATCAATTCGTCAGTTCGCGCAGATTTAGCCGACATTCAGAAGCGAACAAATGATTTGCGTTTATTGTATTTACTTTCGGCCATCAAATTGATTCACGCTGTGTCTGACATTGTAATGATGTCGCACTTAATGAATAGACATCTGATAAATACGAAACAAATATCCAGTTATTTGCTATCAATTGGAGCGAAACTTATTGGTCAAACAGCAGATAACGAAATGCGTGCTCAACTTTTTGACAAATTGCGAATAATTTCACATTCTTGTTGGCAGTTATTGACTTTAATGAGATCTATGCGTTGCGAGTCAGGTGTGGCCAATCAGAGAGCAAAGCTTTTAGATTTCGTTAATGACATCGTTGACTGCTTAAACAAATCCGTCAAACTTGTTATGCAATCCAATTGCAGCCAAAAGTCAACCACTATATCAGATAACGAGTTGTGGGAGTTCGAGACTTTGGTAGACCAGTGTTTAGATTGCTGTGAACATAGTTTGACTCTTCGGTATAATAAAGGAGTATTGTTCGCACTCAACGCCACAGTTGAGGCACGTCTGAAGCAGAAGTGGCTGCCCATCGATGACCGAGGCGTGAATGCAAGAGACCGACTTCAAGCGCAAAGTGTATACGAAAATATTTTTACCATTGCTCTGCAACCGAATTGTGTTTACACAAATCCAGTTCAACAAATCCGCAAATTTTTTGTTTCATAAATGTTTTCATTGGCAGTCATGTTTATAGTTATTAACTTTTTAACCTACAAATTAAATTTTGCATTTCAATTTTGGGATGAAGTATACTCTTCGGACGTCAAATGTCTAATATTGATTTGTTTAAATCTATGTCTAGTCTAATATAAAAATTGGACGTCGAAATGTTCACTTTTAACTTAATTTTTAATAGTATTATTTACATTTTTGTATGTTTATAACTTTTAAAATTGCTTCAGTTATGGATTATAATAAACATATTTAAAAATTATTATTTAGTATAATTTTTAAAACTAGTAATAAATAAATAACAAATAAATACATTTTTAAATATTTTAAAATACAGATAATTTAATTTTTCATAGAGATTTTTAAAATTTTTTAAAGAATAACCATATGTCATAAATTTTAAATATGGAAACAAAATATTTTTTTATAACAAATGCATAAAAATATTTACGCAATACTAACAGTTAATTTTTAAAACTAAAATTTACTAATAGTTTTCCGTTTATATTATT
>JAQIYA010000653.1:0-18004 GCA_034699355.1 Microtritia minima
TTTTTACGCTCTGAGGCGCCGCTGGCGCTCATATATTATTCGCAAATATTTCTCCATTTGTTTGAAAAAACATTGATATTTCTTTTTTGTTTCGATTTAAAATGCGCTTAAGTCTGTTCGCTGTTTATTTGTAACGTCATATTATCAATACATTTACTTTTGTTCTATTTTTATGCCTGCCTTTTATTGAAGTTGACTACAGTATGTTATTTAAATCATTGAATTAGTTGTGTATTTTTATTATTGATCAGAATTTTAAATCAGCCAAAAATGCTTTTAGATATTTATTTAGCAAATATTGAGTTAGAAATGCCTGCTTTTTATATACAAGTATATAAGTATATAAATATATTAATCTTATAGATTTACAATATTGAGTTTGAAAATAAATGCAATTACAAATAAAATATAATGTAATAAATCTCTCTCTCTCTCTCTCTCTCTCTCTCTCTCTCTCTCTCTCTCTCTCCAACTCTCTCACTAAAGTGTCATTTATTATGCATTGAAAAACATCACATTAAATGTATGAAAACCCCAAATCTTGCACCAAAATCTATGCTCGCATTCAATATTTTTACGATTACACTGACATAAAGAAAGAAAAAAGTTTATGAAGATATTTCTTCTTTTACTATATTTTTCTTATTCCTATCTCTATTGTCGACGAATTGCCAGCGAAGTAAAAATTTAAAGCGAAGACTTCTTCGCTTTTAAAGGATTAGCATTTGACCGAAAATAATATAGTATAATATTGTCGCACGCATTCACTGCCATCAGATTTTTTTTTGGCGACACAAAACATTTTTGTGTCTCCTTCTGGAGCGATGGCTCGTCAAAGAGAGAGAGAGATCGAGAAGTTTATAGTAAGAATAGGTTTGATAGCCTGCGAGCAATGAAAGAAATACCTCGAAGGAGAGCCGACTATTTTTTTATATCGATTATATTTTTTGCTCTCTCTCTTTTCGCTGGCGTTGTTGTTGTTGTTGTTGTTGGCGTAACTTTGTTTAAATATTCATCGCATTAAAAAAATTCTTAACACCGCTCGCAATGAATGCCAAAACTAATAGAAATCGTTTTCTCTCCGCATTCTCTCTAAACTAATGGTACTTTTTTTCTCTGGCAATATATGATTTATGTTTGAGCGCTATTATTGTTTTTTATTTCTCGGCAATGCATTTATATAATGGCATGCATTTTAAATCATACGCTGACCGTCTGTTTGAATTATTTACGAAAGTGGTTTCAGATTTTGTACAAAAAAGAAAATAAACAAAACAGCAATTTGTTAAATAATCACATTTTTTATTAATCATAAATAATTACGTAAAAAATTCACTGAATTTCAAATAACATTTGAAAATCTAGCGTCAGTGAGAGCGCATTGAGCTTGTATTGAGTCGTCAAACAGCGCTGTAGTGTCATCTCTTGTCCGGCATTGAAATGCGCTTTAAATCGATACGCGGTTTGATTCTCAATATCATAGATATCGCAATTTCCTTATTCTCTCTCTTGATTGCGCTATTATTCAACTCGATCTGAATTATGCCGATAGAAACAGTTTGGTCCGCGTCTGTTATGTAATGCTCGCTTGTAATGATCAGTATATTTAGCTTTTATAATAATAGGCTCATTGAAATTCTTGCGATGTAGCAGTCGATTGACTTTTGCGTTACATCACTGAATACAAAGCACATTAATTGACCAAAATTTAGAGTATATACAAAGAATTGAAATTGGATGTGTTTGTATGTATGAATGAGAGAGAGAGAGGGAGGGAGAGAGAGAGAGAGACTAATAATGCCATATAAAGTTTGAACACTGTATACTATTGAAGCACTTTGTTATTTCCGGAAATATTTTTTAATATCTTTTTTCAGGGAAAAAGTTATTAAATTTCTTGTTTGCAAAAACTTTTTTCGCTGCGATTTTATTATGGCAAACATATTGATTTTGGTATTATTCAGCGCTAATATTCTTCTTCTGTCGTCATATTTGAAACCATTAGCACGTTTGCTGTATGCAGTTATCATAATGTTTGACTAACTGATCTTTCCGCGCAAAAAAAATGTGTAATCGCGAAAAATTTTTGCTCAGAAAATCATTAACTGAAGCGTTTTTATGCTAACTATTAGTGTTTTCTGCTGATGCAGTGTTTTATGTTTCGTTGCGCTTCGATGGTATCTTCTTTAAGGATTAAATTATGTTTTTTGCATAATAGAAAATTATATATTGTGTTTGATTGCAATTAAAATAGATTAAGTTAAGTTTTGCTAATTAGAAATTATTATAAGCTAGAATTTGCATAAATTGTAGATAGAATTTTCTTAATATTGCTCGAGCACTCGCTTAGCTCGCATTTCTGCACAATTTTTGCAAAATTATACAATTTTACGAAAAATATTCTGCTTTTATCTGATTATAATATCTGTATATATTTGCAATTATTTTGTAGCTTATTATGACTTTGATAACAGCAATACAAATATAAACTTGAAGTGCTTGTTATTCTGTCCCAAACTCATAAACAAAAGTAATCTTAAGTCGCAAAATTTAGTTCCATTAAAAATAATTTTAATGCAGGATATTAATGATTAATTTATGATTTGATTTAGTTTAGTTATATATATAAAGTATATAAATTTAAATTTAAAGCTATTTTTACCAATATTATTCATACAAATACAATAAAAGTTTGCGCTTTCATAACCGATGAATATTCTAACCATAGTTATAATATGTAAAATTATAAAATTAGTGTTGAAATTATCTTACATTCTTGATTATGATTTATGTGATTTTTTAAAACAAATTATAAACACTTAATAATAGTAAATTTTAAAAAATTAATAAATTAATTTATTATTCTCATGTAATTTTGAGTATATATTTTAAATAATTAATATTTAGATTTTAAATATAAATGATTTATTTTTCAAATAATGCAATTATTAATTAAAACTTGGTTTTTCTGTTTTAGGAAAAGAAATTGCATATTTGGTTAGTAAGACGGAAGGGAATAAATTAACTCGTAAGTATCATATCATTTGAGTGCTTATAATTTGTATTAGAAATTAGCAGAATATGATTACTAAGAAATTTTAGTTTTATTAAAATGGATAAAAAATATTGAATAAAATTGATTGCAATATATTAAAAAAAAATTACTCGTCAGTTATAGTTTTATAGTTTTATTTTACGAGAAAAGTTTCTTTCAATCGTGTGTGTGTGTGTGTGTTATTCTGTTCAATGATGATCTTTCTTACATTAAAAAGAGAAGAAAAAAAGTTAATTGAGCGACAAAATAGTTGTGTCAAAAAAGTCTTTGTAGTTAGATATTAATGACAAAATGTTGAAGCGGTCAATTCGACTTCAAATTCAACTCTAACTACAACTTTAGAAAATCAATAATGAAAACTTATTAAAGAAAACTTTTTTTATAATTAAGAAATTTGATTCTTCTATTTCGAAAATTATAAATTTCACATTTGATCAAAAATTTTAGCAAAATTTAATTTTACTCATTCATTTGTTTGACACAAAATATTGGAAACAAACACATTAAAATGTATTATGTCTGAACCATACTTTAATTTAATTTAATTATAAATTCGATTATAACGAAAATAATGTTATTATATTGTTTGAAAGGTTCATCAGAAGGAATCAAAACAGTAGATGAATGGTTTAAAGAATTTCCAGAAGACTTTATAATGACCACTAAAGGAGAAACAATAGATAATAATAAAAAACCGAATAGCGAAATGTTAAATTGTAAGTTATGTTTTTACAAGTTTAGTGATAGCGGAAAGAATAATAATTTTGAAAACAAATAAATATTTATAAAATATATAAATATTTATATATTTTAAAAGTAAAAATATTTTTAATATAAAGTTTTTGGTTTATAAATTACTTTCCTATTTAGCAATTTAGTAATTTTATCTTATTTTTCATGATAAATACTTCTTAATGTGATCTTTGAAAAAAATCCATTCTAACCTATTTATAAAAATTTGATTTTACTATAGATTTTGGAATTTTAACGCAATGATTAATTACACATTCTGTGCGCATTATTCTGAGCCCTATTATTAGTTATGTTTTGCCAAATATGTCTGTCAAATCGGTGTATTAGTTATACTAAAATAAGGCTTTTTTATCCCCTGCTAAGTATAATATCCATCACTATATAGACTGAATTTTAATGCCATATAAGCGTCAACTTTTAAATAAATGATGAAATGATAAAAAAAAATAGGCGAATATTAATGAAAAATCTCTTTAAAATACAATATATTCCATATTATAAAGTATTGATAGCAAAAAAACTGTGTTACGCTTTTTTCATATATATAAAAAAAATTAAATAATACATTTTCGGCACTAATGACACTTTATTTTTGTTTGAGCTTTTGCTTATGTTATTTTTATATGATCGAAGTGGGAATATATGTATGCATAATGATTGCGTTGGCAAAAAAATATATAATATTATATCAAATAATAAGTTTCCTCGACTATGGAAAACACTAGAAGGGCTGTGAAATTATTTGCCTAATGATTCGCAAAAAAATTGTTTTGGTTTGTTTAGGCAATGCCCGTAACGGCTCTATATCTACCTTTTGACTCTAATATCGTGTCATATATATTATATATATATATTATTATTATTATTATTACAAAGCATTAATTACACTCGAGTAGAGTTTGGTGTTTAATCATTATAACATCCCAGTGATGTATGGCTATCGGTATAGATATAGAGTTCTCCTTCTCTTTCTCCTCAAAAATAATTGATCGCCGACTGAAAACATATTGCAATCGATGTCTCTCTCCTCGCGTTGTAATATATATTTTTTTCCTCCACATCTCTTCGCACATGAATGCCATTTCGAGCCAATATTTGGGGGCGCGATCGAGATATGAAACGCGAAAAAATACAAATTTATTATATGATGTTTTTAGGCATTAAGACCCGTTATGCCATATCTGATTTTTTTAGGCGCATTATAGTTTAGATCAATTTCAGTTTAAAATGCCAAATATTGTCTCTTAATAATAAGTAAAATGTATTTTTACTGTATTGCAAGTATACATAAAAATATCTACTATGTATCTAAATTTCTTCATCTAACTCGCAATTGTCTTTTATTTTCTTTTCACTCATATGTAGGTCGCTATTGTGTTTTTTTATATTTAGAATAATAAAAGCTGAACTGCAGTTAATTTAGAATTAAATTCCACTATACTTGTAAATCTTTAATTCCTGCTAAATTAGATTTTTTTCTCGTTTATTTTATTCATTATTGTATTTACATTATTAACTTTACTGAACGAGATCTCATTCGGCGTGTGTTTGAATCAAACATTACTTTACTATTGAGTGCATTTAAAATTTATTATATAATTTGATGTATAGTTTATATATTGGTTGTTAGTTATTCTAAATTAATAGTTACAATAATTGTTGAAAAGACTATTACTATTTGCTACAAAAAATTTATTTGTTTTATTAAATTATAAAAATATTTGAATGACATTTTGAAAATTAATTTAATTATACAAATAAATTATAATATTAGCGCATAAGGGAAATAGTTTATATTTAATTTCTTCGGCTTTAATTAGTTTGTTTGGCTTGGATGCGGAGCACACGTTGAGCACAACTTTATCTATTAACCATTAAGTTTTGATTATTCGCTAATTTGATGTCGAACCCAAAATTAGCTGAAATAAATTAATTAGCTCTCTATGGTTACATTGTTAACTAGCATTTCGCTCGGCATTTGTTATAGCAGTTCAAGTTTTCTACACTATATTTCTTCTTATATAAGTTATTTCTATTGTATTTATAATAAGATGTTACTGTCGAACCTAAATATAATAAACTGCTTTATAAGCAACATTTATAGATAAGGTTAGGAATTAAATATCAGTCCTGTTATAGTCAGCAAATAACTTCCAATATTAATTAAAATCAGCAAAATTTTTAAAAATTAATAATTCATTGTCAACAGTCAACTAATATGTTAATTCTATATTAATTTCTGGCATAGTTTTTAATAAACATCCAAAAAAATAAATATTAGCAAAAATTTTTACACAAAAATTAAGAAATTTTTAAAATAAAAATTGCATATATTGTTACACTTAATGTTATTTTTATTTATACTAAAATTTAATCATTAACTTTTGGTTTTACTCACGAGTCAGTATTTTTATTAATTTTTATAATTATTTAAATGTATAGAAATATATAATGTCAAGAAATAATATTTTCTAATAAAAACAACACATTTTTTAAACATAATTTTTTGTAATTAATAAATGTTTGCTTAAAATTTATTTTGCAGTCGAACCTCAAGCGGAAGCTCGAACCTCATCGTTGGCCACTCAGAAATTTTTGTCTCAAACTCGTAAGTGATTTTAAAAAAGAACTTTTAAAATTCGAATTAATTAGAATTTTTTCTGTATTAAATATTTTTAAAAACAAATTCAAATATAGGATATTTATTTATATCTAATTTTAAAATAAATTGTAGAAAAGTATATAATTTGAAATTATAATGAATAAATAATTATCTAAAGTCTGCAGATATCATCTAAAAGAGGATAAATTTAATAATAAATTTTAAAACTCAAAATAAAAATATTTTAATTTTTAAAAATTAATAGAATTTATTTATAAAAACACTGCTAATTTTAAATACTAAACTATAATATAAAATGCAGAAAATCATATAAAAATTTACTAAAATAGAATTAAAGGAATATTTAACATTTAAATTGAGATTATTGTCACTAAAATCATATTAAACTTTGTTATATTAATTGTTAAATAATCACATATTATTTTAAATAATAATTATTACAGAGATAAGAATATAATTAAAAATTATATACTATTTTATAAATATTTTAAAATTTACGTTACGTATAATATAAATAATTGTATCGATTTAAAATTGAACGAAAGAATATAAAAGCATACATCATTTTATAAAGTGAATATAATTAAATATTTAATCATATGATATAATATAATTCAACATTCATATAAAATTTTGCAAATATTATCGCTATGATATAATTGTTTAACCTGATAATTGCGCAAATTAGCATAAAAGTCAACATTGAAATTAGAGTTTGAACAAATATCATAATGAAATTTTGTAAAAAGGCTTTTTAATATAAAACTGCTTTTATATCACCGCGAAGAGCATCGAACTGTTAAAAATTTGAGACTTTTAATACAACACTATGCTATGCGATATAATAATACATTTTGAATTTTAACTGTAGTAAACGTATACGGAATGGAAAAAATTGAAATTTAAAATAATACTAAAAAAGTATAACTTGAAAATAATACAATTTTAAATTATGTTCCAAAAAAGATATAATGAATTTTAAAATGCTTTGCAAAACTTTTGTATAGAATATCACAAACATTCAAATAACTCATTTAAAAACATTATGCCTTAAAAAATATGCTTTAAAAATTCATTTTTAACATAAATAACTTTATTCACTGGAAGAGAAAAAAATGAAAGCATATCAGAGCTACAAACTTTAAATAAGGTAAGTCATACCAAATATAACAAAATAATAAAACACTGCGCATAAAATAAGGTAAGTTTCAATTTTACTTTTCTTACGAGCGAAGTGAACAAAAAAAAACAGATTTTGCGTTACGTTTGCCGCACACAAGATTCCGCGAGTCTTTCCTTCGCGGCGACAAACGCTTGCCATAAAAAAACTTCTTCGCCAATAATAAACTTAACTTTTGCCGCGAACCCCCCTGAAAGTACCGCATACAACGCCGGTATGCGTGTACGTCTTATCCGCAGCAGAATAATGGGTCCGAAGCGCGCTTATGTCATATGTGAGTAACTTTTTTCGAGAGAGAGAGAGAGAGAGAGAGAGAGAACGCGTATTTTATCGATTGGTGCGCAATAAATATTGCGCCAAACACTCACCAGTTTGTCCCCCTATCTCTCGCTCTCTTCGGTGTTCACTCTCTCGATCCAACTCTAGCGAAATAATAGCATTAGGCTTTAAACAGTACAACTCTGGCGTCCAATAGATGCTGCAGTTTTTGGCTAAAGCTATTCGCTTGTGGCTCTCAATGGCAATATCAAACTCAGTGTTATGCTCTCTCTCTATAGACAAAACTTAATATTACTTTCGTAAACACCTTTAGCTTTAATACGGAGTGCGGCGATAGTTGAGTAAAACATTTACCTTCGAGTTGAAAATTGTTTCTCAACAGCAAAGAGTTGATTGTATTTCTCAAAAAAAAAATTGTGAAAATATAATCAACTTTCACTTTAATGGACCATCAATTTGGTTATCGCTGAAAATTATCAATTATCCACAAAAATTAAAATTTGGTCGACAGCATGTGCTTCACTATTGAGTGCGCTTACGGTCAGAATATTGATAGCAAATTGAATCGGAAAACTATGCATCGCTATGTTTTAATTGCGTTATTAATGTTAAATCATTGTTGTCTCGTGCGGTGTGTTTCTCAGGCACAATCACCGGCTACTAATGAACAACCGTTTGGTATGATATCTATTTTTTTTTGCTGGCATAATATGCGAAAACTGAAACTTTTTACATAAAATAAATTGCTTATTGATTTAAGCGAAAATATGAAAGTATTTCCTAAAAAGCATTGAAATTAAAAAAATTTCTACTTTATAAAAATTTTAGATAAATTACTTAATGGTTTGTTTGACTATTGATTGCAAAATATTTTTACTCTTTAAAATAAATATACTTGAAAAGTACTCTTTAAAATGTTTATTTTGTCATTTTTCATATTTCAATTATTCATATGCCATATACCTATCCTTTTATTATTTCATACATTTAAGGCTTTTACACTATTTTCGAAATTTTGATCCATTACTCAACTAAACTTTTTTTTATATAAAAAAAAGTTAACAAAAGAAGTTAATTTAAATAAATAGTTTTTTGATACATTTCGACGCAATTTCCAATTATGTTTGCCTCTCTCTTCGCAATCAGTACTTCGCTTAGCCTTTCAATTTCAATGAAATCTAGTCACTAGTTCTTAGAGTGTGTCTCAATTGAGAATAATAGAAAACCCTTTTTTTGTTTTGTCATCTCCCAAGTCGGCCATAAAACTGTTGGAGTGAGAGACAAAAAAAAGCTGACTTCTCTAACTGACCCCACAGTTTCTGGACTGAAGAAAATGCAGTTTCATTTTTCTCGGCCTCAAATCACAAATTATAATTTAGGGCGCAATTGGGAGAAATATTTTCCTTCTTTTAAGCTTTTGAGTTCGAGATCGGTTTTTCTTCTTTTACTTTTTGTTTCTTATATCCATTATTATATCGATTCGCCGGTGTTTTTGTTTGGTACGTACGATTTGACTTTACGAGTTTTACATCTGAACAATCGCCTACACTCTCGCACACCTCGACACTTGTCATTTGGCATAATGCCGTCAAATGAAGATTTACCGACTTGTTGTTGTCCAATATATTTCGATTGGAGACTCTGTATCCGACTAGAGTCCGATCGTTTCAATCATATTGTGTGCTTTAAATTAGCACTATTTCAATGCTCTCATATATTGCATTTTATTTGTTTTATAAATTTATTGACAAAACAAAATTTTAGTCTGAAATTGCCAATTGTGTGACCCCTGAAGAGTTGGCCATTATTTGCGCGATAATTAATTACTTTAAATCACTGGTATCGATGTCTATCGCCCAAAGTTCACAAAGTTTTTGATATTGCACTGAACACCAGGCCATCGAGAGAGCATCGATAACCACTTATTCTCATTAAATGATAGCCAGCGTATGCGTACGCGTGTGTATGCGTGTGTCTGTGTGTGTCTCTCATCGTTCACCAAATCAGACCCCAGAGAATATATGAGCGGCAAAATAGTTGAAAATAGACCCGAACTCGAATTACTGGCTCAGAGAGAAGGAGAAGGCGCTCACTCTTGAACATCATTTTCTGTTTTGAAACACTGTAAGGTTAAGCATGCAATCCATTTAACCCGCAGAATCACATCTATTATCTTTTTTTCTTCTTCTCCTTATTTGAAATCTGGCGATAATACGCTATTTTTCTTCTTTTTTTTTTGTTTAAGATATATTTTTTTATTACCAAAATGATTGGAGTTTAGAGATGCGGTCAGTCAAACAGAATTTAAGAGCAGAAGAAAGAGATTCAGTTTCCTATTTCAGTGTTACATTTTCATTATCATCATAAAAGCCATCCTCTTTCCAGGCCTTCATCTTTGTTTATAAGTTACAAGAAAGTCTGCGTTTCAAATTTTATATTCATCTCTCTCTCTCTCTCTCTCTCTCCCTCTCCCTCTCCCTCTCTCTCTCTCTCTCTCCCACCGTCTCTCTCACTCTCACTCTCACTCCCGTTTGTTTATTGAACCATAAAAATAGAGTTTCGCTACAATCTATTGCGTTTAAGTTTTAACTGTATTAAAAAACACGTTTAGTGCTTCCCATAAAACTACCAGGTTTTCAAAAACGATTTTTTCGTGCATTATTCTCGTTTTGTCGTTTTATATATATATTTTATTTCAGTTATGTTTAACGTTGATTCGTACGAAGCAGAAGTTATTTGTATATAATTTAATGTCATAATATTTTTATTATTAAGGCATTACATTAAGGCATTGACATTGATTGAAAATAAATTTCTCCCTCTCTTTCTCTCTCGCATTTATTTTTTTTCTGCTCACTTTCGCTCTCAAACACGAACACATCTGTATCTCTTCCTCTCTCTCTCTCGTGCACACACTCTAACTCTCACTCAAAAAATTAGTTATGGAGTTCCACCCATAATAGAGAGCGCACAATACACTGTTTTCGTTTGCCTCTCTCAATGACCCTCTCGAACAATAAGCATTGAACATAATTCTCCATAGATTTGACTTTTCATCATTTACTTTCATCAGAGGTTGCATTTAGAGTAAAGCAGAGGCGCTCAGAAGTGAGAGAGCGCTCTGGTATATCAGTGTGGATGTGCCAGAAATAAGAGTGCATTACACTTAGTCTCTGCAAATTTGACTTTGAAAAATCAATGCACTTATTGTAAGTAATGGAAAAAATAATGCATTTTTTTACTTATTGTTGTCTTTTTTTAAAAGAACATTTCTATGGCAGACAAGATCTTACTTCTGTAGTTTTATTTTATAAAACTTAATTGCAAGTGTTTTCGCCAATTGTTATCGAAAATACAGCGGCACTTGTGGTAAACATTAAAATGTTTATGTCTTTTACGTGTTTTTTGTGATAAGAATATAAAGAAATGCTTTAAGATATTAAGGACGACAGTGTTCTCGTTTTATTAGTTTCGTACAAAATATAGTTGTATTTTAGTGAAATTTTCACTAACAAAACATTTGTTCTCATAAATAATTAATTAACAAATTAATAAAACAAAATAAAATAAGGTTTGAATTGACAAATATTTTTGCTGCTATTAATTTGTTTAGTATATTATTTGAATTTACGATACGGTCAAACGTTTGTTTTACGAGTTGATCGCAATAATAAATTTGTAAATAATTATTATTATCGCAAAATCGGAGAATAACTAAATCGTTATAATCGCAGAATAAACTACTGTTTGGGCGAAGTTCAGCACAACTCACAGACCGCTAAAATTAGTCGGGTTTTACTATGTTTTACTCTTTGTGTCAAATCGGGGCCATTAAAAAAAGTCATAATTAGTTGTGAGTTTAGGAGGCAATGTGTTGCAGACGCTGATGGCCTGGCTTTTTATTATTTCATTAAATTTGTTAGATTTTTATGGCTACCCTAAACACCCGTCGATGCGATTTTATTGGCACCAAAATTTTTACCGTTAAAGTCATTTTCGTTTTATTTTTAGAGTGGAATTTAATTCGTATAATTGATCGGTTAAATGTAATTAGTAATTATTTTAATTGTTTGGGCCATTTTAAATGGATTTAATTGGACTCCAGAAATGATAAATTATATGACAAATTTTTTGTTTTTCTTTGTCATTCCAGCCATTTTTAATTATATCTTATATGATATTAATAATAATTGCGGCAGAATTTATGGTTTATTATTTTTTTGGTTTTATATGTTTTCGATAATTAATAAAATAGTTTGCAAAATAGTTGAAGTTAATATAATACCGGTAGTAAATACTCGTCTTTTTTTGTGTGTGTGCCTCTATTCTTATGCATATTAATCGCGCATTTTATTAATTATCTCGAAAGTAGTTCACCGAAAAAAATCTGCGATTAATTTGCATAAAAGACGATACGAAAACGTAGTGAGAAATAATAATTCGAATTAATTATACATCAATTAAAACAAAATCGAGAAAATTCGTATCGATTTTTTTCGCCTATTTATTACATTGTCTTAATAAGCAGTAATTTAATACCATTTTTAAAAACGTATTTCATATATTTTCATATATGAAAAGATAATTTCGCTAATTTTCAGCAACTCTTTGCTTCACGTTTTTATTTTGTTTTGCCGGTCATAATGCGTCAGCAAAATTGAAAACGAAAATACGAGACAATATAATATATAAAATTTCAGCTTCACTTTTAGGTAAATTATCGCGAAAAATCGAAATCATGTTTCCAGCGCTGCCTCTAAAGCTTTTAGCTATAGTTTGCATTAAATATTATGATTATACGCAGCAGTTATTATGAAGCAAAAGTTATAATTAACATTTTACTAATTATTGACGTTTTGCTTGTCGTAAGCGCTTCTCTAATTCTCCCTTTACTATCATATTTGTGTGTATATGTGTGTATGATAGCGACGATAGCTCTCGCCAAACGTATTGCCTGTTTGTGTTAAACGAGAATTGTTATGATGAAAACTTTCATATTGAATAAGAATGAGGCGAAACGACACGATTGCCGAGACTGCAGACTAAACACTCGTGTTTTCTCCTAACACTGCAGAAGAGAATTTTAATTTTGTAGTCTTTAGTCACTTTGAGTCTCGCAATTTTTGTTTTTTCATTTTAATCTTTTGTCTTCTTCGTCATAAAAACTTATACTATATATTTTATTATTGTTGAACATTGAATAAACCCCTTAATGCTAAGCAATAAATTTTTATTATTTTGTTATTTTTTCGTAATGCTGTTTGGACTTAATTATTGAACTAAATTTATTTTGGAGAATAGAAAATGATACATATGTTGGAGATTAAAAAAATAAAAAGGAGGAAAAGGCAAAGCGAAATGAAATGTATAGAAATAGAGGCAAACGAAAAAATAAAAATGATATGACAACTAAATTACAAATAATTACTATTTATAGATTAAAAAAGAAAAATAAAAGCACAAACTAATAGTAATATATAGTTAAAATGGAGAGAAAAAAATCACAAAACATAATATTAACTTTTTTTTTGTTTTGTTTAGGTCTCTATTTCGCAATGCTATGCACTGCTTTCATGTTAGCGGTTTCGCCAGTTTAGGGGAGGGTATCAATTGTTTTTTTTTGATGGCGTAGCTGTCATATAACCCTAAAACTCAAAATGAATGAAACGGGAATCACCGAGAAATCACTGTTATTAAATGACACACTGATTAAACGAATTTAATAATGTTGTACTGTTCGCCCCAAATATATAAATATAATAGAAAGGCAGTCAAACTGGAGAGTGAGATCTGGCGAAGCGTTGCTAAATAAGCCGAAATGCCTCCGCTTTTATATTTCTATAATACCATTTAATATGCATTGTTGTGCCCTTTCGTGTTCGGATTCGCTTTACTCAATGACTTTTACCGTTCAAATGGCGCATTAAAAAACAGAACAGCGTCTGGTATTTCCAAAATATTTTTTCTGAAAATTTATGCTTATATTTTTTACTTTTTTTTACAAAAAGTAAAATTGTAAAATTGGTAAAGAGATGTTTTCCTGTGTGGGTATGCAAAAATGTGGCGCAACACACAATTGCCTATCACTTTCACCGTAATGTCACTTTTTTACACAGCACACTGACTCTGCACCACAGAAACGTAGCGAAAAAAGTTTTCTCTCTCTTTTTATTCTCTATTAAATTGATAAACATTAGAACTGAACGCGAAATACTTTGGGTAACATTGGAGACCAATTTTTTTAAATTTGAAAAAATTGCCGTAAAGTTTTTTGAACCTATTTCTTTTGGGGATTAGGGTATAAATTTTAATTGAGACCTTCAGCGAAAGTCACGCTTTAATTAACTCTTAACATTAATTATTTCAGGCATTTTTCGTTTGGGAAATATTTTTATTTTTAAAGCCTTATTTTAAATATTTACATTATATCAGTATCATATCAGCCATATTTATGTATCTATAATTAAAGTGATAAATAGAGTAGAAAATTAAAAATACTATACTTATTACCAAATAGACTCTCGTCTAATAAACATTTAATTAATTATTTCTAATTATGACTGTATTTAGACTCTCAACTAATTATGATAACTATAATATTGATCTTTTTTATTTATTAATTTTAAAATTAATTTAATTTAATACCTAACTATACTGTTAAGCAAATTATTTCATTTAATATGACTATTTAAAAATTGCATTAAATATCATCATTTATTTTGAAATTAATATAATATCTAAAAAAAAGTATTCACAATATTTTAAATAATTTTGTATTAATCAAAATTCATGATTACAAAGATTAACATCGCAAATATTTTTCGGCCATAAATATTCAAAATTAATTTGAGTCGTGCGCCGATTTTCAGTATTTGAAAGGTTATCAACAAGAAATTCATTTGAATTGATTCAAAGCTGAACGCAAAACGCATTCCCCGCCACTCACACGCGCCACAGAGCAGTCATGGTATTTCTCAAAAAAATCTGCTTTCATACGCCTAATAATGCAGAATTGATTAGCAAATATATGTTTTGCTTCAAAAAAGCAACGACTTATTTGAAGAGAGGAAGAATAGAGAGTACACACGCCAAACATAACCCCTCTATAACTATCATACTGTATAACACCGATAATATTACTTTCTTCTTGCTTCTCGTTCGGGTAATAATACGACATATAATGCACGACCAATTTGATCGGTTAATGCTTTTCTCTGGTCAACAGTAAAAGTTCCCTTAAAAGCTAATACAGCCGTCGAGAGTGAAACAAAAAAGCAAAATAAGAGAAAAAAATATATATACCGAGAAAATGGTAAAACCAAAAAATGTCATTCTGTCGAATGGTTAGTAAATCTCGCGGAGAAAACAATTTATTCTTACGTTAATTTAGTTGTATTGTGATATATAAAAAGGATTACACCGGGAGTTGAAAGTATACAAGATTTGAATGTAAGGCGCAATATATCGGCTATATCTAGTAAATTATACGCGTTTCACAATATTCTAATATCAATTCTACTTTATATTTATTTTTTTCCCGTCGTTTCTTTCTTTATGCGCCAAAAAAAATTTTCGGTATAAAAGAAAATTATTTTGCGATTTTCTGTACAATTTGGGAGACGATGAATGAACGCTAAGCGCAAAACTTGTTCATATTAGGATAACAAACGAAATATTTTTCTCTTGTTATCATTGCCTCTCTCTATCTCTCTCTCACATCCACTCTCCAAGAATTTAGAGTATAATAAAATTCTTGCCTCTCAACTCGAAAAACAACTTATTTATATATCATCTCGTTTTTCCTTTATCTCGATTGCTTTGTACACAAAACAATCTAATTTAAATTGTGATTTATAATTTTTGCGAGTATCAATCTATCTCTCCATTCCTTGTCTGCATATATTTCGCTTCTCTCTATCCTTTTATTATTTGCGAATACATGGGGATATAAGTAGCGTTTGAGAAATTGTTCGCAAAAATGAAATCGAAAATTGTATGATTCCTCAACAATTTTATTATTTCACTATTTGTTTTCTCATCCTTTAGAGTAAAAATATATATATATTCTTTTAAAAACTTTTCTCACTAAACCAGTCTCGATTCCGATAATGGAGACAAAGCGCTTTCAATGTAAAAAAACAAAACAACAAAATTTTCTGCATAACAAAAACAGAAAAAAAACATTAAAAAGTATATGCTTTTAAAAACATTTATTACATCAAAAAGGAAATAAATATTTTCTTGTCGAAAATTTGCATATAATTTCTTTATATTTCAAATCAAATCAAATATGTTTGAGCGCATAGCTTCCCATCTCTCTCTCTCTCTCTCTCTCTCTCTCTACTCTTTACTCACTCACTCGCCTGCGACTCATCTCGTATTTATTTTAGTTTGCTTGACATATCTCAGAGCATATTTCTGATACATTTTCAAGACTTAAAACTTCATTTATGCTATCGTTTACCCATTCATCCCCTCTTTTCAATGCGTAAGTAAAATAGATGTCTGGCTGTATAGTAAATGAATGTTTTGCGATAGTTTGACACGAGAATTAGTCTAATGTAGTTAATGCTGTTTCGGTGAATAAGTAAGGAAAAACATTAAAATATGAAAAATCAGTCAAAATATTGCTATCAGAGAGAGTTATACACAAAGATGTAAAATACAGAGCGTGGAGCGGCATAGAGAGCAGTGATAAAAGGCAGTAGAAATAACATCGACATTAAAGGCATCTTTTTCATATTTTTTATTTCACATTTTTATACATTTTATTCTTCTTCTCTTCAAAAACTAAAGATCTCTTTTGTATCTCTCGTTTTTTGCTTTTTATACGATCGGCTAAAAAAACGCAAACCTCGCATTTAAGGCATTACAGGAGAGACGAGTTGAAACCGTTAAAAGAAAATAAACCACTTTTTTAACGGACATTTGCATTCAGTCACGGTTTCCTATTGCCATTTACACCATTTTTTTTAGATACGGATAATTTACGGACACTTTTCCGGCCGTAGCGCTAGTAATTTTTTTTGGCTCTTTCGAGGAGAAGAAAAATTTGGTCCCTAAAAAAAATATTACAAGTAAAATATGTGGCACTAACAAATGGGTCGCCCAGTGTTTTTAGCGTAGTATTTCAGCGCAAATGACGCCAATAGCTGCCAAGTAAGAGAAACATTTCTTGGCAGCTATGCTATACTAGCAGTTTGGAAACGTTGATGGAGAGGTGGGGGCAAGAAATGGTAAATTTGCCATTTATCATAACCATCGACGCCGATCGATAGAAAGAGTTTTTTGGAGACTTATAAACGAGAATCGAGAGTAACAATCATGATGTGTGTGTGGATGTGTGTCTGCTTTCGTTGATGTGTGTGTGTGTGAGAGAGAGAGAGAGAGAGAGAGAGAGAGAGAGAAACTTAACTCTCGAGACGAATATTCTCGCCATAACTGATGATCCTATTATTTATTTAACTCAAATGTATGAATGGAGAAGTATTTTTTTTTAATTTCTGGCGCACAATATAACGTTGAAAACAGGTTTATCAAAATTTAGGAGATGTATATGTATTTTAAATTATGCAAGAGAGAGGAAGAGAGAGAGAGAGAGAGAGAGAGAGCAAAAAATAAGTATAGCTTATACACAGAAATTGTATAAAATAAAAAATAATAATAAAACAAAAAATAACGCTCTGGGTTTTAAATCTAATTCCTGAAACATAAAATGCGAGAAACTTTTATCTCGACGAGCATCACATACAGACAGACAGACAGTAGTGAATACCAACGCATTACTGGTTACGTTTATTTCCAACTTATTTGGTATTCAATGTGAATGTGTATCTCTAGATGTTATAAAACTTATGCGCGAAATTCATGTGTCTCTCAACGATAAAAGCAAATTTCGGCGTGTGTTTGCATCGATACTCTTCGCCTGTATATGTTTAGCCAATTGAGTTCTCCCTCAAAATTGTCTCTCCAGCTAAAACTGTTTGCAGTGTTCAACATCTTGAGTAGATTTGGCTCACTTTTATTTCGCTCTTAATTACAGACGCGTCAAAAATTTTTAGTCATAAAAGAGCATTTATTTTCTCTCCGCAAGTCTGCCCAACATTTTTGTTAC